>BQNB010032653.1:2313-49395 GCA_026074375.1 Tanacetum coccineum | reverse complement strand
ACATAAATAATCGTCTATTAGATATCAATATCTTATCATTTTGCTCTTTTAGTATAAAAAAATACACAAGTAAGATCAAATCTTCAATCGTTGCTCATAATTTGCACATGTGAAGATATATTCTTACAAAACATAGATAATCGTCTATTAGACATTAATATGTCATATTTTTGCATTTTTAGTATAAAAAATACGCTAGTAAAAGAAATTCTTCTATCATAACTTAAATAATCGTCTATTAAATAATTTGCATGCGTGAAGATGTTTTTACATAACTTAAATAATCGTCTATTAAATATAAATATTTTATAATTTTGCACTTCTAGTATAAGATATACACTAGTAAGATAAAATCTTCAATCATTGCTCATATTTTTCACATGTGAAGATATATTCTTACAAAACTTAAATAATCATTTATTAAACACCAATATCTCGTAATTTAGCACTTTTAGTATAAAAAATATGCTAGTAAGATAAAAGCTTCGATTTTTGCTCTTAATTTGCACGTGCGAAAATATTCATACAAAACTTAAATAATCGCTATTAAATATCACTATCACCTATTTTTTGCACTTTTGGTATAAAAATATGCCAGTAACATAAAACCTTAAATTTTTACTCATAATTTGCACGCATGAAGATATTCTTACAAAACTTAAATAATCATCTATTAAACATCAATATCTCCTCTTTTTGCACTTCTATTATAAAAAAATACGCTAGTAAGATCAAAGCTTCAATCCTTGCACATAATTTGCACGTGTGAAGATATTCTTACAAAACTTCTATAATACATTATTAAACATGAATATCTCATATTTTTGCACTTTTAATATAAAAAATACGCTAGTCAACTGGACCATCCTCTGTCTCATCATCCTCATACTCCTCTGGATCCTCCTCGGGATCCGACTCAGCAACATACCCTGGTGACTCAGCAGTGGGTGAATCAACAGGAGGTAATGGTTGTTCCTCAGCTGGGAACACATGCTCATCCTTCAATGGTATATACTCAGGGTACATAGGCTCTGGCACGTAGTCAGGATCATGTGCCTATATGAACATGGGCTCACGCTCATCCTCGTCATGTGGAACTGGCGGTGTATGTGGCTCCTCTGGGTCTGGTATGTAATCCGGTGATGGTGGGGCTACCAGCTGCATCGGGAGTCCATCGTATCCGTATACAATGACTCGTGGAGAACCTCTGTTAGATATCTCCTCATCGGCTCCCCAGAAGACTCTGTCTGGCTCAGAATCGGTATAGACGGAAGTGTAGGTAACCGCAGATGATGCAGAAGACATGACTGGACATGACTGCTGCAAAAAGAGCAAAAAAGAATAACTTATATAAGTAATATTATATGACATACTTATTAGTAATATACGTAGTATTAATTTATTTTAACGACGTATAGAAATCATGTAAGCACTTAGTAAACTACTAATGCTAAAATAGTGTATGTCATGTAAGCATATATGTGCTAGATGCAAACAAGTAATGCATGTATGTCCCGTGCAAAGCCCGTTTGTAAAATAAAGTGTTTGAAAATGGTTATAGTCCAGACAAAACTTTTGACCTGGTTCTCTATAACCTTGGCTCTGATACCAATCTGTAACACCCCCAAATCTGGGTAGCAGCGGAATGTTGAATATCCGAGGGCGTTACTTCATAGATCAATAGCACAAGATATGAGAACGGCCACTTAACGTGTCATTTAAAAAGATACATAGGATTTAACAAAATACTTGTTTATTACATAAGCTCGTGGCTTCAAATTTGTTTGACAACATAAGTAAAGATTTTGGTTTATAACAAATGTCCCAAAATATAATACGCGCCCCCCCTCCTCCTCCCCCCCCCCCCACTCCCAAAATATAATACGCCCTAAATCTTTAATATTGACTCTCCACAGAGTGACCCCCAATCTATCTTGGCATCTCGTGCCCTATTAACCTGAGAAAAACATGCTTAAAACGTCAACATAAAGTTGGTGAATTCATAGGTTTATGTAGGTAAATTGTAGGACCGTAAGATTTCCAAGTATATGATTAAGCAACAAATGCAAACATCATAAAAAGTAATTATGTTTTCCTAAGCTCGTGACACTGAAGCTCGACATGTATGAATGCAATAAATTGCCAACATTGCCCGTGAATGATGTTCTAACCCGCAATATGTAGCACCCCCAAATCTGGGTTGCAGCGGAATGTTAAATATCCGAGGGCGTTACTTCATAGATCAATAGCACAAGATATGAAAACGACCACTAAACGTGTCGTTTAAAAGATACATTGGATTTAACAAAATACTTGTTTGTTACATAAGCTCATGGCTTCAAATTGTTCGACAACGTAAGTAAAGATTCCGGTTTATAACAAATGTTCCCAAAATGTAATACGCCCCAAATCTTTAGTACTGACTCTTCCAAAGAGTGACCCCAATGTATCTGAGCACCTCGTGCCTTATTGACCTAAGAAAACATGCTTAAAACGTCAACATAAAGTTGGTGAATTCATAGGTTTATGTAAATCAAAAGTAGGACCGCAAGATTTCTAAGTGTATGATTAAGCAACAGATGTAAACATCATAAAAAGTAATTACGTTTTCCTAAGCTCATGACACTGAAGCTCGACGTGTATGAATGCAATAAATTGCCAATAAATGCCCGTAAATGATGTTCTAACCCGCAACATCCCAAATCCAACATGGTATACGTTTGTTGTCCGGCAACCCGGCACAGTGAGCGCTACTCACCCAAACGGGGATGTCAATCCCAAATAGATCTATTTATAACATTCGCGCTCACAATCTAGTGATTGACAGTTCATGATCAAGGGCTCAGTGGGTTATCGCTACTTAGACAAACACGTAATCATTGTATAAAATGTACACTTGCGTCCAATTTGTAAAACAAAGCATATTTTCACCCCAAAGATGTAAATCATTTAAATAATTGTAAAACATGGGGCTATGAACTCACCTTAGTAAATAGTCCTCTGAAAATGACAATATATCCAAGTACGGCAAATGAATCACACCGTCAAATACCTAAGTAAATACGGCCAGTCTTAGTCTACAAGTTTAGGCTAAAGACTCAATGTATAACTACAATAAATTGCTAGTTTATATATACTGTTATCACTTGTGTGGTGGTGCACATGTTTATTGTATTTGCATTCACTTGATGGCTCTTGGGAAGGTATACGATTTCACACATTTTTGTATACGTATAAAAGTTATTAATAAATATTCGTATTTATTAAATCGCAGGTTTACTTGTATAATATCCGAATATAATTCGTCCGATTCGCTAAGTGTTTATAAACTCACCTTTGTTTATAGAATACCCTTGAGTTTTATATAATTACAAAGCAGTCCCTTAAGTTTCAGAAATACCCAAACAGCCCTTAAAGTTTATAGAAAACAATTTTTGACGGTTTTAACCCCCAAGTTTACAAGTTTGCACTTTTAGTCCCTTAATCTTAAAAAAATCACATTTTAAGCCCGATTAAGTTTTAACAAGAGACAACAAGTTTTATTAAGCGCCAATAAGCAAAGCCAACTGTTTTGGCTTATAAATAAGCTTGTATGAGCTTATTTAAGCTTATTGGGCTTATTGGGTCAGTTAAGGTCCATTAAGCTATTTAATGGTCCAATTAAGTTTCCAAAAGTACATAAGCACTTGTTAAGCTTATCTAAGTTATAAAAATCAGTTTGGCTTATTTAATAAGCTCGGATGAACTTATTTGGGCTTATTGGGCTTTTCGGCCCAATAACCTTAACCCGAATGTTTTGAAAAGTCCACTTAAGGTTTCAATATGGATCCAACCTATTTTCTTAACTCAATAAGCACTCATAGAATGTGTTTAAGCTGTTTTCATTATGTGGCTTATCCAATAAGCAAATAAGCCCCGGTAATAGGCTTTTGGGCCTATTTCGAACTCGACAAGTCTTTTAAGCCTTTAGGCTTATCTACTTAAGGCCCATTAGTTCACAATAAGCTCACAATAAGCTGTCTTCTTAATGAGCTTATTAAACTGTTTAAGCTCACAATAAGCTGTCTAAGCTTATTGTGGCTTAAGGGCTCGTGGTTAGACTCGATAAATGGCTACTAAGCCCCATAAGGGTCCGATTTGGTTCTTCAAACACACATTGGGGTATCTTAGGGTCTATATGAGTGTCAATAAGCTCGTAGAACTCTTAATAAGCTCGTAGAGCTTACTGCCATTTCGTGGGCCTCACAGTTAGGTCTGTTAGGCCTGTTTGGTCTTATTAGGCCCGCTTGTGGCCCGTTAAGCTTTTCTTAAACATATATTTATTTCCTACGTGTTCACGTCCCATATAAGCCCTTGATAAGCTCATGTGAGCCTATTTATAAGTCACGGGCCTCAACCCATGGCTGTTGGGTTCGGACATGGGTTCTTGGGCCCGATAGGGTCCATTTGGTTTATTAAGGTCCATGTCGGGTCTTGTTAGGGTTCTTCGCACCAAAACACTTCACGTAATTCCTATATATGTAGAGTTTACCACATGCATTCGTTAAAAAAGGTCGTATACTCCTTCTTTAGTCACGACGTTATGATTTCTTTGAAAGTTTACATATAGTCTTCTTTTATTTTGGTGCATAAGGTTATTTTTCACGTCGAGGTCCATGTTTTCATATAAAAAAAGGTTTTTAAAGTCTTGCTTGTTAATAGGTTACGTGTTACGTGCTTACGTGTTACGTGCTTACGTTTTACGTGTTTCCTTGCATCTTTACACCACACAAGTCGTTATACGCAATAACATTGCGTATAACACGCATATTTGTACTTAATAAGCGTGTTCTCATGCTAGCACATCATATATATATATACATACGTGATCTATTGACTAGCTAACAAGAAAACGAGTATGACAAGAGCGATATGAGTTCGAATGTGACTTACAAAAGGTCCTAAGACTTTGTTTTTGAGTGTGCACGAGAAATGAGACAACCTACGTGTGTAATACACGACCAACGAATAAACCAAAGCTCCAAAGCTTAGTGTACACCTAATCTTGGCTTTTAAACTTTCTTGTGACCTTGTATGACAACCCTAGGTGTTATTTTGGTTTCCAATGGAGTAAGTGAGTGTGTTTGGTTGCGGTTTAAGATCCGACGCAAAGAAAAAGGGTATATGCTTACTTGTTTGAGTGTTTGTGTTTTGTAAGAGTGTAAAATGGTTTATGTGCACAAGTATTTATAGGCAAATACTTAGTTACACATTTCTAGTCACACAAACCCAACCAAAACCGGCCTAGGTTAGATGTTTTTGTGGTTTCTAGTTAGCAACACGTTGTTTTGTTAAACCACTAAGTACATGTCTTAATTAGAGGATCATGGTACAAGATTTACCTAAGATATTGGCAATCCTATGATTTGTGTGTGTGCTTTGTGTTTAGCCGCGGCATAGACAAGAAAAAGAGACCAAATGGTTATTAACCATTGTGTAATGAGTTATCTAGGAACATTAAGGACTAGCATTAATTAAAGAGGGTTTGTACTAGTACTTAGGGAATCATTAGTAGATTTTCTAGTTGTTTTGGTCCCATAATTCGGCCCTAGTGGGTATTAACACAAGAATTGATTTAATTTTTGTGTTTAAGGTTTAAAAGTGGGTATTGGTTTGAGTCTAGGTAAGTCTAGGTATTTTCGGGGTGTGTCCAAATGTATTTTATTGCGAAACGTAAACCTTTTACGTGACCAATAAAAATAAAATACTCAAAGTTAATAATTATCTTCTTAATAATTATATATTACTTGGTTGGTGTAAACCTTAATTTATTTGGTGACCGTTTACATTAGATGATTATTTCTAGTCTACGCGATTTAGCTTAAAAGTAAATTTAAAAGTAAACGCGTATCGGACCAAAATAAATAGTGACGAATAATAGGAGTCGTAAAATGACCTGAAATTGAGAAATGTTACAATCATATATCAAAAATGAGATTCTAATTTATTGCAGGTTAGGTTTTAGTGCAATACAATGAAACTGGTGACCTGATTTCTCTAGCTTAGTTCAAACAGACTCAAGCTTATGACCTTTTAGTCACAGATGAGTGACATTAAATCACAATGGCATGTACATCATTGCATATGTATACTTGGAAAAAGGACCATGGATTTCTCTTCAGCCAACTTCATATAGAAGTTTGTATCATCAACCACATCATCAAAAGCCGATAGGTTAAACTTCACATGTGAAAGCAAGATTTACATAAATTCAAACAAGTCTAATGTATATCCAAAGTATATAAAATATGTTTACTATGACAAACATGGATCCTTCGAGTTTAATTTGCGTGGGCATGTGAGAAGAGGTAGCACTGCTCAGTCTGCTACAATACTCACTCCAACTCAATTCTCCAAGCCAACAGCATCCCCTAACACAATATTATCATATGAGTAAAAAGTTCAAATTTAAAGAAACTTATGAATATATTAATGAGTGTTCGGTTACTTGGAAAAAGGACCATGGATTCCTCTTTAGCCAACTTTATACAAAAGTTTGTATCATCAACAAAAAAAAATCAAATTTTCATACCATATTCTTTAAATTGTATTCCTTCAAAAATAGATACCAAAACCATGTTAGCCTGATCAAAACACAAAAACAATCAAGAGTTGCATACCTTCTCATATACCATAAAGGAGTCTATAAACAACAATTATATAAACGACATATTCTGGAACATGATGGGGAAAAAAATACAATTATATAAACGACAAATACCTCTAAAGGAGTCTGTATTCATGTGGCAGCAGGTAGTCATAAAGATTTTGTAGGTGGCGGTGGATTATGAGACTACAAAAAAAGCAAGTACTACACAATCATAGATGTAATTACACAAACAGAAATTTTAAATTACATGTAGAAGAGTAAAGCAAGTTGGTTACCTGGAGAAAATAAGCAAATGCAATAAGGTTCGTTTGTTTTGTAGAGTTTTGAGTTAGAGGTTTTCTTGATAAAAAGACATTTATCTATGGATTTGGATGATATCAAATGTAATTATAGAGTATATCTTCAAAATTAAATTATGGAGTATATCTTTAAAATTTTATCCAAAAATAAAATTCGAAATTTCTAAATGTGTTCATGTCATCGTTGAGGTGGCATCCAGTCACTAAATCATATTTACACACTCATAATTATCCCCATATATATATATATATATATATATATATGAATCCGGATCGATTGAGAAGGTTTTTATTTTGAGAAGATTGAGAAGGTTTTCAAAAATGATAGATTTTTAACTTTGATTCAAGTTTTTCAAGCGTAAAACTCATTTTAATGTGATTATAATCCAAAATGTGTAAAAAAAATTCGAATCAATGTTAAAAAATCTCTTGATTTTGCGATATAAGTACAATACTGAATCTTCACAAATTTAAGGAATCATTACCATAACTCGATTTTAGCAATGATTTGTGAATCAAATTTGTGATTTATAGATTCGATTCACTATTAAATGATTTATAGATTCGATTCACTATTAAATGATGTTTGAGCAAATTGATTCATATTTTTTGACTTGGTTCACAAGTAAACATCATTTAATAGTGAATCGAATCTATAAATCATAATTTTGATTCACAAATCATTGCTAAAATCGACTTATGATAATGATTCCTTAAATTTGTATAGGAGATTAAGTATTTTACTTATATTGTAAAAACAAGAGATTTTTTAACATTAATTCGAATTTTTTTACACATTTTGAATTATAATCACATTAAAATGAGTTTTACGCTTGAAAAACTTGAATCAAAGTTAAAAATCTATCATTTTTGAAAACCTTCTCAATCTTCTCAAAATAAAAACCTTCTCAATGGAACCGGAGCCTATATATATATATATGCTCCGGTTCCATTGAGAAGGTTTTTATTTTGAGAAGATTGAGAAATCTACGTTTGAGCAAATTGATTCATATTTTTTGATTTGATTCACAAGTAAACATCATTTAATAGTGAATCAAATCTATAAATCACAAATTTGATTCACAAATCATTGTTAAAATCGAGTTATGGTAATGATTCCTTAAATTTGTATAGAAGATTCAGAATTGTACTTATATCGCAAAATCGAGAGTTTTTTTAACATTGATTCGAATTTTTTTTACACATTTTGGATTATAATCACATTAAAATGAGTTTTACGCTTGAAAAACTTGAATCAAAGTTAAAAATCTATCATTTTTGAAAACCTTCTCAATCTTCTCAAAATAAAAACCTTCTCAATCGATCCGGACTCTCTCTCTCTCTCTCTATATATATATATATATATATATATATATATATATATATATATGATAAAGATCAAATAAAAAGACAAATATTCGTGAGAAGGATAAAAAGATTTTTTTTTTAAAGTTCTTAAAAAATTCTGAAAAAATTCCACAAGATCGTGTATGTTGGTGCATGAAAAAGTTGTAAAGGAAGTTTTATTCGGTTATTACCCGAATAATGCACACCCCTAATCATTAGTGATTTCGGTTATCGGATTGTTTTGTTTATCGATGACCGTGCGAGTGGCAGTAGCTCGACCGACGTCTTTACAATAGATAACTTTTGGGTTGATGGGTTTTCACACCATCAACTTAGTTTTTCCACACCATCAGACACACCATTGACCTTGATATTCACGTTTAAAATTGCTTTTTAACTTTTTCAATCCCCGATACAAATTAACACCGATGCAAAGGTAACAAAAACAATGTACATGTCCTATCAATTGTCCTTTTCTTTACTACTTGTATAATACTATTTCTCTTTTTAAATTTACTGTAGTAGCCATCTCCAGCTCATTACCGACTGTCTCCGGCAGTAATGATGATTTGACGCGTTACGGCGTCGCTGGTGGTCCACTAAGTGAGGTTTTGAATCTTGAGTTACAAAACCCATTTTCACCCAAAAAAAGGTATTAGATTTACATGTAAAAATCTAAACATCACCCTCTTAGTCATCTTTAGTGACCGGATGTGCGATGGCAGTGACCGGAAGTGGTGTTGACGACCAGATAGGCCATGGCGGTGACCGAAGGAAATTGAATTGTCATCGGCGCGCGTGTGTCAGCCCGTTTGGTAACATAAAGCGAAAATTACCAAATAAACCATTTTGAAATCGACTTTTCTTGCTTCAACCTTGACAAAAACATTTTTTCAAATCAACCATCACGCAACATGGTAAGTTGAGAACTCAAAGAACACGTGTCGATCGCACAATCAAAGTTATGAATTTTTAAAAAAAATTATAAAAAGTTAATCGCGCATGTAACAAAATTGAGAACATTTTTTTTGTCTTTTTCTGAGTTGATCGAGCAATATTTAAAGTTGAGAACTTTTTTTTTCTATTTTGTTAAAATTTAAAAATTTAGGGTTTGGTTTTTATTAGGGTTTAGGAAAGTTTTGCAAAATAACGATATCGGCAATCTTTGAGAACGTTTTACGCTATTGATACATTATTTGAGATTTTTTTATTTTGGTCGGTAGTGTTGTCTTTGATGAGGTCTACAAAGTGAACCAAAACTTGTTATGAAAATAATTTAATATGCATAAGATATGATGTTGCAAAGTGTGTCAGTTGGGGTTATTTAATTTTTTTTATCAGTTCAATTGTATAAAACGATAACTAAATTTTTTAAAAATCAACGATATTCATTAATAGCATTACAACACGAGATTACATGGCCAACCTTATTTAGAGGATTTATAAAACTTTAAAACAACCACAAACAACTACAAAGATGGTTAGCAAACTGGTGTTAAGCAGTAATCCTTTTACATGTCTCTGTAGTTCGTCATCAATTGTCTTTTCTCTTCCATACTCCGTAGCAACTCATCTCTAACACTTTTCAAGTATACACACTTCTTCATGTCCGCCCCTCTCATGCATCCAAAGGTGTACTTACCACAGTCAATTAGTGGGTGATCGTGCAAAACCATTAGATTGTTAATTTCCACCCTACGATCCGTAAACCTATCAGCAAAACGATGCATCAAGGATAAAATTTGTTCCTCCAAAATAGCTTCTTCATCAAGTGCTTCTTGTAGTTTCATAAGGACATTTAACCTAACGTTTTCTGGGTTACTAGCCATGGTAGAAAATGAGAAGATACAATTAATAATTTTTGTGAATGAAAAATTAGTTTGAGTATGAGAGTCCCCAAGTTATGTCTTTATATATAAGCTATAATTGAATGATATTTGCAGTGAATTGTCAATCAATGTCTGAAAAAGTTAATGACTTGTCAGATATTGTCATAAATCGCGTGATATTTTTAGTGATAAAAAATAATGTCGTTGAGTTGTCTTATCAGTTGCAGTACAATAATATATTTGCAGTGAACTGTCATTCAATGTCTGAAAAAGCCTATGACTTGTCAATTCATGTCATAAATCGCGCGACTTTTTTAGCGATAAACAACAGTGTCATTGAGTTGTCTTATCACTTTGACTAAAAAATAAAATTCTTCAGGGACTAATCATTTATGATATCTTGTAAGTTTGTAGTGATAAATAAGCTTGTCATTAATTAGTCTTATGTAATTTAGTAAAAAAAAGCCAATGATATTTGAAGTTCCATTTAGCATTGTAAGCATAATTTACACTTTAAACTTCTTAGTATTGCTGTCTTTGATGAGCTATTCAAATAAATTGTACAAACAAGAATCTTGATTCATATGATCCATTGAATACAATACATAGTAGAAAAAAACTACACCTAATCTAGTACATTGGCAACCTTATTATTATGACTTAAAACAAACAACAACAAACAAGAACACAAATGGTTGGCTAGGTGTTGTTAAACAACATGATTCGACAATCTATATTGCCCTGTAATTGTTAATGAAGTTTTGCTTTTCAGCAATGCTTCTCAACAATTCTTGTCTTGCTCTGATTAAGTTGTTTGTTGTACGTATATCCGCTTCATGGGTCATTAGTAGAGCATGTAATCCGTAGCTATTAAGGCTCATTGTAGGCATATTCTGCAACATTGTAATTTGTATCTCACGGATACGCATTTGTTCAGAATAACGAGTTAAGTTGCCCAACATTGTATTCGCTAGTGTGGCCTCGACTTCAAGCTCCCTTTGCAGGTTGGAAACAATTGTTTTACGTGCATCATTTGCAGAATCAGCCATAGACTTTGTTAGTAGTAAGAAAAAGTGTGTTTGTGTGTGTGTGTGTGATTTGATTGTATATGCAAAGCTAGTTGATATAGAGGAAATAGTTTGGCTAGTATCTATCAATAGCTTGATATGAATGGATGTACTGTCAGATGTTGTCATAGATATCGTACATTTAAAAGAGATCATAGACAATTTAATGGACTAGTCTTTATCAACTGTAATACTTAATTATTGAATACATAGAAAAAAATAGAAACATAGTGTCTACATTGAAAAGACATTGGTAATAGATATTGAGTTACATAAACATTAGTACATATGTTTATTTAAATCTTGATGTTGAACTGCTTTGGTTGCCTCAATTTTCTTTTTTCGTTTCTGCATTTGATGTAGATAGCTGAGTGATTGAAATGATTTATCCAAAGAGCCTTTGTTTGATTTCAGCACCGTGCTAAGATCTATCTTTGGACATGATAACTTGGTTTCCTCGTCTTCGAAGTGTTCTTTACATGTTCCCTTTAAAATATAAAAACCGACATTAAGTATGAAATAAATAACGTAATCAAATTAATAAACTATAACATTACATAAAACTCACATGAAGAAAATCACGAAGCATGGGTCGATAAAACTTCTTATTGGAAGTCCAAGCAACTATTCTTGGATAACGCATGTGACGTGTATAATATTCATTCGGCCCTAACCGGAACACCTCCAATATCCATGTCTAAAAAAATTAATTGTTTCAATTACTTTATGTTACACATATATAATTTAAATGCTCAATTAAATATTATAAACTAAACAATGACATACCTTGAATGCCCAAGTGAATCCCAAAAGTGAATACGTTTTCTTATCATCTTCGTTTGTCGACTCAGTGGCATATAAGGGAAGCCAACGTTTAACATTTGCATCCCTTAGATTATAGTACAATGTCGGCCAAACATACGAACCCCAAGGATATTCGTCCCAACCATCTCTATCATTTGCCAACCTTAAAATCCAATTAGGGACCGGACGTCTATCCTCCAAACCTAATAACACTAACTGCAAAATGCCTATACAACAGAGGCTTACAACATCATCGTCGTCTAATTTTTTAAACGAATTGCTATCAATCAAATCTTCAACATCTTTCCCGGTTATACGTTTACCATCTAAACGTGACGGAAACACCCGTCGCCTAATAGGAATAGGCTTATCCTTGTCGTCATACTCATCCGAATACTCTACCCCAAACTTTAATCCAGTAACTAGACAAAATTCTTCTCTTCCAAATTGTATTTGAAAAATATCATACATATGGTAATACAAAGGTACATTTTCAGTTTAACCGCCTACTAACAACATTTGACGACCTAACATAAAATGTATTAAAATACAATTCTCTATCCAATCCTCTAAATTTAAAAACCAACCAAAACAACTTTTTCTAAATAATTCTTCCCGTCGAGTACCACTAATTAGTTTTCTAATTTTTTTAATCAAACTCATTCTACTTCTACATGTGATAAGAACACGAGGTACCTAAATTATAAATAAATTGCATATATTACTACGCATATAAACATAAAAAAAAAACAAAAAAATTTAAACGCAGTAACTAATTAATAAAAATTATACATCGTAGTTGCTCAAATCCATCTTAGAAACGAAGTAACAAACTAAAATCTTCAAACGACCGTCGGAGAAAAACCAACCCAAAACACCAGAGCAACCAAAAATCGATACGTTCACTGATATTTGCTTTTCAATTCAACTATGAATTTTACATTCATTCAAGTGCTTTCATTTATATGATCAGAAATGTGAAAACCAACAAAGTCATAAAGATAGAAATGACATTTCATTACATGCATAACTCTTTTCCTTGCCATGCATAAGAGTGTCAGGTATCGTAACTTGGCAACACCATTTTTTGGGTGCCACATCAGCGGCACATCAGCATAACACCAACACCAACACCACTCCTCTAAGTCTAATCGTTGCATTGAATTGTAAAATCATCAAAACCCTCTCAACTGAAAATCTTGCGCTATCAACTCAGAAAAAAAAAGTTCTCAATTTTGTTACATGCGCGATTAACTTTTTATAATTTTTTTTAAATTCGTAACTTTGATTGTGCGATCGACACGTGTTCTTCGAGTTCTCAACTTACCATGTTGCGTGATCAACATGGTTGGTTTGGAAAACTGTTTTTGTCAAGGCTGAAGCAAGAAAAGTCGATTTCAAAATGGTTTATTTGGTAATTTTCGCTCACATAAATATGGTGAGTGGGAGTTGTTGCTACTAATAAATATTAAGGAAAGAGAATAGTTTAGAAAACGTAAAAAGCCTTAACTAGTCAAAAAAGAACATCGAAAAATGTGGAAAATCATTTGAATCAAATGGTGGTTTGTTAACCATAGGCCCCTAACTTTTTTATTGGTAAAGTTAAAAAATTCTTTTTCCCTATTAGTTCTTTTTGCCATTTAATAATCTTACTCTTTTATTTTCCATGCGTTAAAGCAAAGTAATCAACGATATGCCATTTGACTTTTAAATCCATTCCCCACCATAAAAATAGTCTTCTTCTCAAGAACATAAAGAATGGCCCACGTGCAATTTTACAGTAAGACGGATGTTGATTTTCCTATTTAGCTTACAGGCCATTTGATTGTTGTTATATATTTACAGTCAATCCCAGTTTTATTTTTTTTCTCTCTATGTGCAACCGCTTCATTTGTCAAAAACCCATTGACCGCAGATATAAACTTATACAACAAAAAACATAGAATCTTATTTGCGAAAATGGAAGAACTCGCTGTCCGGGAAGCTGGTGCTGCCGGACTTCAAAGCTTAGAACATCTCATCGGATTGTTATCCACTCATCACCATCGTAAACCGTCGTATCCCACCACCACCAACACGGTTGACTACATTTCCGTTGCTGACGTGGCAGTCAACAAGTTCAAGAAATTTATCTCTCTTTTAGACCGGAGCTCAACTGGTCATGCAAGATTCCGACGAGGACCCATTTCACAGAATCAAATTCCAATACAGAAAAAGTCAACGATGATTCCGGTACCATCGCCGGTAAATATTCCTGCAACAGCTCCGTCTATGGTGGTGCCGGAGAAGGTGTTCGCTCCGGCGAGTATTCAGCAAAGGGTGGTGAAATCTGGCTCGTTTGAGAGAAAAGATGTACCGACGACGACGACTATAAATTTCGCTGGAGCTGCGGCGGTAGCATCTCCGGGGACATCGTTTATGTCGTCGTTGACCGGAGATACCGACGGCTTGCAGCCGTCGATGTCATCCGGGTTTCAGATTACTAATATGTCTCAAGTTTCGTCTGTGGGTCAACCAGATGCGTCGACTTCGTCTTTTAAAAGGAAATGTAATTCGGTTAATGATTCGCATACTAAGTGTACTAATTCTACTGGTCTGTGTCATTGTACTAAGAAACGGTATATAAACAACTCCATATTACATTTAAAACGTCTGTTACTTACTCATGAGTCATTCATATACCACAGATACAAATATTTTGTTTATTAATTGGGATTTGATTGTTTTGCAGGAAATCAAGGATGCAGAGAGTGGTGAGAGTACCCGCGATAAGTTCGAAGACGGCGGATATACCACCCGATGATTATTCATGGAGGAAATATGGTCAAAAACCGATCAAAGGGTCACCACATCCTAGGTAAGTTTCTTGTTCTTATTTTATGTTTGTGAAGATTATTTACCAATCTCTTTAAAAGTTGCAAATTTGTAGTTTAGTTTGACTTCTATTTCTTTCTTTAACCAGTAAACCAATTAGGATTTTGCCTAGAATCCTAGAAGTTAATCAAACACATAGACCATGTTGCACTTAGCTATCACGACACTAAATGAGTTTTCCCAAAGGAAAACTTTAGGCAATTTTTAAGAGAAAATCATTATACTGAATTGAATTCAGTAAATGATAGTACCAACAAAGGAAGTTTTACTTTTTACATGTAAGGTAACCCAAACTAGTTTCTCACAATCTCACCTGTGTGTAACTCGGTAACTGTTAGTTACTCGTTGACTAACTAACGGTTCAATGAAACATTTTATAAATTGTTCGGTAAAAAGTTTGCTTATGTTCGTTTATTTATTAAATGAACAAATATGAACAAAATTTTACGATCGTTTAACTAAATGAACGATCATAAACAAAAGTATTGTCCGTATATTTATGTTCATGAACGTCTGATTATGCGTTCGTTAACGTTTATTTATTTGTTTCCGTTCATATACCGTATCGTTTTATTATATACTTTTAAAATTATTTTTCTTTTACAAAACAACACTTATAAAACACAATGTTTTGTATATTTTTTTCATAAATTTTATGTTTATTAGTCTAGGCCCAAAAGTCAGAAAGATTGACTAATGGTTAAGGATATTTTGGGTAATTTCTAAAGTGGGTTGCTTGGACTTTTAATTTTTTAATTGAGGTATCTAGGAAATATATCTTCAAGCACAAGGAATATTGGGTAAAAATTTATTGCAACAACCGATTAATAAAGACGAAGAGTCAATGGTTTATAAAGTCAACTTCCAGCTTTTCTACCCGCAATACTATTCGATTTAGGTGAACCATAGATGGTTATTTGATTTCTAATTTACACATGGTAAAGACTTTATAAAATAACTAGACGAGTATCCGCGCATAGCGGCGAAAATTCCTAGCGGCCGATAATTAACGATATACGATATTGTGGTAAATGTTTCACGTAACGTTCAAAATATAACGTGAAAATATCAAAATGTAATTATAAACGTGAAAAAATTCTTAACATGTATTAAAAAACATATAAAAACATGTAGTGAAACTGAAAGTAAAACATGACATCAATTATGAGATAATAATTAACGCCGCACGTTACTCGTCGCGTAAAACTTCGACGACATTTGAGGTATAGACTCCTTCTTGGTTGAACTCTTTTACTGGTTTCACTAACACCTTTGTAGTTGTACGTGATATTGATTGGAGAGTTTGTGTTTGTTGCTGAAATTGCCTATAAAACAATAGCATGATTAAATAAAGCATAAATAAAAAACATACAGTTATAACGGGAAAAAAGGTTTACAAATACTAAGGAGATAGATTTAGTGAATATGACATGTTTATATGGCATCCTTTGATATCAAAGTGTGTTTAGATTACAAATGAATTGGAACATAATGCATAAGTTTGCTCATTAGTGTATGGAATTGCTACTATACTCAATTCATAATGTCAATTAAGGCAATGATTTATAAGCTTTTTTATTTGTAACAAACCAAGTTAGATAATGTCGAAAAGTCCTTTACACGTTTTGAATACTTTCAAATGCGAGCATAATTCATTTTTAAAAGTAAGACTTTACTCATTTGATTGAACTTGCCATATATACATTTTAACTTTTACTCATTCGAAGTCAGCTCATTAAATCACAACAATATAAAGTTGCCAACAATTTATTTAAAGAGTTGCCAAATTTATATTACATTCAAGAGTTGTCAGCCATGAATTAATGTCCAGCCATGAAAGTTTATACAATAACCTTTATAACAAATATCACCAACAAACTTAGGTGGCGGCCACAGCTAGCGGCAGGCGGCAGCAAGCGGCGGCATGCTATGGTTAATGGCGGCTGAAAAGAAAAATAAGATCTAAAAAAAATAACATTCATAGATCTAACAAAAACATACTCAAAGTCTTACATTTTCGGCGACCCTAAAAGTTTAGGTGGCGGCTACATCAAGATCCGACGGAATGCACGGCGACGACGGCGAAAAGTGGCGGCTGAAATAAGAAATACCCAAAAACGTCAACAAAACTAAGATCTACATATAAAACTTACAAATCTACAAATAAACCTCAAAATCATTGATCCTTTTTTATTTCCTACGGAACCAACAAATTACATACAACATTTTATGAACGCATGGACCACCAACAGTTTCGGAAAACAACTTTTTTTCCGGCGACCCACCGGCTGTAGCAACAACTATTCCGGTGACCCACCGACGGTAGCAACAACTTTATAGGCGACTTGGATGCAGCGGCGACTACTGTAATAGAAAAAAACGATATGAATTTTTTCGAAAACCTATATCTACAAATAAAATACAAAGATTTATAAAAGAGTTTTAAAAATACCTTAAAACTTAAAAAACTCTTTCGATGGGTGTTGGTCTTGTGGTCTCAATTCAGTGGTATTTGTAGGTGAGATTGTTTATAGTTCGTGTTTGGGTGGTGATTGGTTCTGTTGAGTGTATGTTCTTGCTTTGAGGGACGGTGTGTGGTATGGGGTTTCGGTTATAGGCATTGTTGTTGTTTTTAAAAAAAGCGCGCCTGGAAAAAGGCGCGCGGCGCCTGAGGCAGATGCACTACCCCATTGCATCAGACACCCTGATGCATTGCGTTTACGGGATGCGTGGTGAGGCGCACGCATCAGGCACACATCAGCTAATGCGTGCATCGGTGCTTTTTTGCGCATCATGTACTTGGGACTTCTAAAGTAAAATTGGTCTTACTAATGTGGGTCTTACTAATGTGTATTGGTAAGACTAATTTTACTTTAGAAGTCCCAAAGCTTTCCATGGATGCTTGTGATTTGCTTTAAATTATTAAAAAATGGTAACCCTTCTGATCCTTTTGGTGATATTCATGTATTTTAGCGAGTGGAATTGTTAACTATGAAAATCCATGATATCTTTTGATCGTAAATTTGGTATTATATGTGGTATTATTATATTTGTGCATTATATATAATTTACAAGTATTTTTTTTATAAAAATGTCCGCGTACGTGATGCGCGCGCTTTCGCCTCGGCGCGCATCGCGCTTTTTAAAACCCAGGTTATGGCGAGTCAGCGGGATCCGGCGGTAAGGAGAGGGGTGGTGATAGTAAGGATGTTGTGTGTATTAGGCTAGAGAGAGAGAAAAGATGATACATTGTGTGTGTGTGTGTGTGTTTTTTAGGTGTGTGATGGGTTGGTGTGTGTTGATTTATATATAGATGAGAGTACATTTCATTTTTGTTTTAATCAATGAGTCAAGAGTCAATCAATTATCAATTAGTATCATCAATGTTGTATATATGTTATACCCTTTTTATAGTATAGAAGTATAGATTAAAAGGTTTCCATAATATGCGTTTCAAGCATTAATTTTTTAAGTTTTAAGTTTTAAGTTTTCAAGGTTTGGGGCAAAATACTTTATATATAGTATAGATATAGATATAGATTATCTTCTTATTTAGAAAAATAAACAGAAATAAAGATTTTGTAGTTTTTGATTGATTTTGCCTTATGATTGCAAGATATAATAAGTTCATTGTCTTAACTTTGTTTTTATGTTGTGATAACATACAAGTTTCAAGTTTTGTATTTATGAAAAAAACGAGATAATTAATATAATCTCTAATAAGTGTAGATGTCAACACATTAAGTGAATGTTCATCTAGTTTGATGTGTTGTAACTAATTTTTTTTTTTTTTTTGAAATTCAGGGGTTATTACAGATGCAGCAGTTTGAAACATTGCCCTGCGAGAAAACACGTTGAAAAAGCTTTAGACGACCCAATGATGCTTATAGTTACCTATGAAAATGAACACAATCACTCATTGAATTCGGAACTCTCATCAGCAACAATAATTTTTGAATCTTCTTAATTTTTGCTATCATCTAAACGTGTAAAAATGAAACTTTAAAATCTTTAAAGCTGTGAAGGAATGTGAGTATGTTAATAGGTCTCAAATGTCAACTAGGAAGCATGCATTTCACTATCTTTGTACCCTTCTAAAGATCTTTTATGTTGTTTGATATTGGAAGATAGATACTAAGGTTAAAGTTATGGAAGGTGAGAAAAGAGATTGTGGATTGGGTAAAGAAAACTGCAATCATTCTAGTTTTTAATATTTTATTTATAAGGAAACTTGTTAGTTGGTTTGTTCTAGAAGGTTAAAATAATCATCTTGCGTTTAAGAGTTAACTACATTTTTTGTCCTTATGGTTTACCGGGTATAACACTTTTGGTCCAAATAGTTTTTTTGTAACGGATCTTGTCCAAATTTGGTCGACCCGTAATACTTTTGGTCCAGCCGTTAGTTGACCATCACTTTGACCAGTTAAAAATTATGAATTAACTAAAGTACCCTCGTCTTAGTTGATCAAAAGTGTTACACCCAGTAAACCATAAGGAACAAAAATGTAATTAACTCTAAAAATAACATTTCTTAAGCTTTGAAACAATTTTTCTTAACTTTTTAAAAAATTTAATTTTTTTCAAAGAAAAAAATTTAAAATTTTAAAAAGTACGAAGAAAAATTAAATTCTTTTTTAAAAATTAAGATTTTAAAAAGTAAGAAATTCTTTTAAAAAAAATTTGTAAAAAAATTAAATTTTTACGAAAAATAACGTAAATTTTTTTTTTAAAAAAGTACCCAAAATTTTTTAAAAATATTTCTAAAAAATTTAATTTTTTACGAAAAATAACGTAAAAAATTATTTAGGTGGATGCTTGACACACGTACTATTAAAAAAATCGTACTTTTTAAAATCTTAATATTTTAAAATAAATTTAAATCTTTTTTCGTACTTTTTATATTTAAATTTTTTATAAAATTTTGGGTACTTTTTAAAATTTTTATATTTAAAATTTTGGGTACTTTTTCGTACTGTTTATAAAATTTTTATATTTTTATAAAATTTTAGGTACTTTTTCGTACTTTTTATATTTAAAATTTTTATAAAGTTTTGGGTACTTTTTAAACATACTTTTTAAATTTAAGAAAAAATAATTTTTTTTAAAGTTAAGAAAAAATAAAAAAGTTAAAACTTTTTTTTACTTTTTTATTTTTTCTTAACTTTTTAAAAATTTAATTTTTTTCGTAGAAAAAAATTTAAAATTTTAAAAAGTCCGAAGAAAAATAATTTTTTTTTAAATTAAGATTTTAAAAAGTAAGAAATTCTTTTTAAAAAATTTTGTAAAAAAAATTTAATTTTTACGAAAAATAACGTAAAAAATATTTTTTTTAAATATCGAAAAAAGATTAAAACAATTTTAAAATTTAAGTTTTTACAAAGTACAATTTTTTAATATTTTTTTTTAATTTGGACCAAAAGTGTTACACCGGGTAAAACATAAGGACCAAAAATGTAGTTAACTCTTTATTTATCTATTAGAAATACACAATGACAATATTACCATCGTATTTAACAGTTAAACTCGGTCAAACTAACGATGTTATTAACTTTGGACCAAAAGTGTTACGGGTCGACCAAATTTGGACAAGATCCGTTACAAAAAAACTATTTGGACCAAAAGTGTTATACCCGGTAAACCATAAGGACAAAAAATGTAGTTAATTCTACAATTAACAAAAGGGTGTTCATTTGTTCGGTTATCGAGTTGTTTGATTTATTTAGTTCGGTTAGTTCAGTTAATTTTTTTCTGAGTAAAATTGAATTTGAATTTAGTTTGGTTTACGGATGAACCCGAATTGCATAATTTATATTTATCTTTATTTAATTCTATAGATTTTCAAATGCAAACACAACTGCCAAAAGCTCCTTTTTCGTTGTTGTGTTGTTCTCTTGAGCTTCATTCATTGTTTTACTAGTATAGTGGATAGGTTGGAAATGCTTATCTCTTTTTTGACCCAACACCGCCCTAACAGCGTAGTCACTAGCATCACACATGAGCTCGAATGGTAGAGACTAATCGGGTTTTACCATGATTAGGGCTTGTGTCAGTTCCATCTTTAGCTTGTCAAATGCCCGAATGCATTCTTCGAAGAAAATGAAAGGCGCATCTTTCACAAGGAGTTGAGTCATTGGTCGAGCGGTCTTTGAAAAATCATTTATAAACCCGCGGTAAAAACAAGCATGTCCTGGGAAACTTTGAATGGCCTTCACATTTGTGTGATAAGGCAGTTTGGAGATTGACTCATTTTTGCTCTATCGACCTCAATTCCTGACCCGAAAACTTTACGGCTAAGAACTATGCCCTCCTTCACCATAAAGTGACACTTTTCCTAGTTCAACACTAAGCTGGTTTCCTCACATCGTTTGAGCATCTTTTCGAGGTTTGAAAGGCAATGATCAAATGAACTTCCAAAAACAGAAAAGTCATCCATGAAAACCTCCATGCTGTCTTCAATCAGCTCGTGGAAGATTGCCATCATGCAACGCTGAAAAGTGGCAGGAGTGTTGCACAATCGGAATGACATCCTTTATACGCGAAGGTTCCGTAGGGATAAGTAAAAGAGGTATTTTCTTGATCTTCCAGAGCAATAGGGGTTTGGAAGTATCTAGAAAAACCATCTAGGAAATAATAGTATTCGTGTCCAGCTTGTCTTTCGAGCATTTGGTCGATAAAAGGTAGCGGGAAATGGTCTTTTCTGGCAGCATCGTTGAGTTTTCTAAAATTAATGCAGACAAGCCAGCCATTCACTGTTCTTTGGGGAATGAGCTCATTATTCTCGTTCTTTACTACGGTCATCCCTCCTTTCTTTGGAACCACCTGGACAGGGCTAACCCAAGGACTATCAAAATTAGGGTAAATTAAGAAAGCATCAAGAAGTTTGATAACCTCCTGTTTCACCACTTCCTTAATATTAGGATTTACACGTCGTTGGGGTTGTACGGAGGTTTGAACTCATCCTCCATGAGGATCTTATGAGTGCAAAATGAGGAATTTATCCCTTTTATAAGGGTTATAGAGGCTGCACTTTCTAATTTTGTTTTGTTAGAAAGCAGATCTTTCAGAACTTTAGCTCCTTTTGGCATTTGATTCAAAGCTTCCAGGAATGGAACATTGATATGTATATGTTTAAAGAATGATAGGAACTTCTCCCGCTCAGCGTCCTTCTTTTGTTTCTTTAGTCAAGATGGGTAGGGAACCCCGGGAGATCGAGGAAGAGGGTGGATTTGGGAAGATGTAACAAGGGTTTTATGGGCCAAGGTGTTTGGGATCTCATTTTTGATGGTCACTGCTTCATCTAGTGTTGTGTCGGGGTCTTTGTTAGGCTCGACGCTGGGTTGGTCAGGATATGGAGGGTCTTGGGTTGTGACTCTTGATCGGTTGTTATGGCTAAGGTAGGGGCTTGATGTTTTTGGGGGTGTTCTTCTTCTCCTCTTATACTCGCAAGAAGTTTGAAGAATTGGTCATGAATCTCATTTCATTTTGTTGTTCGTTAATCATTTCTCTTAACCCTTTAAGTTAGAGATTCTTTTCAAACATGAAGTTTGCTATTTCATCTTCAAAGAGGTTTCGGGATACCCATTCGGGCCCCTTTTCACCTTCTAACTTCCTTCTTCTAATTCCCCGGGGAGGGTACTCATCATTTTTGATAATATTTTAAAAGCGAGGGCCATCAAAGATATCCCCTCCAGAAAGACATACTTGCTCGCGTCTTACTGTATCATCACATTCACCAGCTTTGTGTGCACCCCCACAAAGATCACATATGCAATAGGGATTTTTCATTTTATTTTCTCCGGGAGGTGTTGTGATATTGGGAATTTTTCACGAACGAATTTCACACGTCCCTCGAAGGTGGGTTTTATGATTTATGAGATGGAAGATATGTTCCTAACCGGAGATGGATCCTCCCAAGTGTCGTGTTGGTACTGAACATATGTCTCAATGCAGTTACATGCCTCGTCTGCAATGTGATTAATGAATTGACTTTGTTTGAAACAGTCGATTTTTGTCCGTTTCACGAGATATGTTATCATAAAAGGTTTGAACCAACAACCATTTGCTTACACTATGATGGGGAGCTTGTCGGATCAGGTCATGAAACCGGATCCAAGCATCCATAATCAGTTTCTTTTCTCCTTGGCAGAATCACAAGATCTTGTCCCAAATTGTTGAGGTTCGTCCTGGTGGAAAGAATTTCTTGAGGAACTTCGATACAAGTTGCTCCCAATAGGTGATTGTTCCGGGAGGTATCTTGTATAGCCATTCCTTGGCCTTGCCTTTTAGGGAAAAATGGAAAAAACGAAGTCTAGAGGAATCCTGAGTGGCTCCGTCTGCCTGAATGTTATCCAATATACTTAAAAAAATTAACTGGTGGATGGGGTTTTCAGTGCGTAAGCCTTGAAATGTACACACACCTTGGATCAACCTAACATCTTGAGCGTCTAGCACTTTATTTGTTTGTTCCTCAGGGAAAACAATTAGGTTTAGAAAATTGTATGTGTTTGGAGAGGAATGCTCTCGAAGGCTCTTGGTCGAGGGAATTAATTTTGGTTCTTCATTGGAGAGATTTCGTCCGGCTAAAGCTAAGGATTCATTTCACTGCTGAAGGCGGGCAGCTTTCCTTAACTTACACATTTCTCTCTCGGGTTCCTTGAATGGCTCGAGAGGTTTCTTAATGGTGCTACGGGCCATGGTGAGAAATTTACTGGGGTAAATTGCGATTGAGAGTGTAAAAACGAATTATGAAAAAGCTAATATATATTTATATATATATGGGACCATTCTTTGCAAAACCATTTTTTTTGTACAGAACCTACAGAACCACTTTGGACCAATAGAAATTTAGTATATTATTAAATGTTTTTTTTAAATCAAAAGGGTATAATAGTCAAAATACATTTTAATTTTTCTTTTTGAATTTTTTAATTTAAAAAATATTTTTTTATTTCCTTAATTTTCGGAATTAATTTTTTTTAAATTTATACTTTTTTCAGTATACATGTTTTTCAAAAATTAAGGTGCATATGTGTTTTTTTAATATTGTATTTTTACATATGTTTTCTTGCTAGAATTAATTAACCACAAACTTATTATTTTTTAAATGTGTAAATGCACTAATTTTTTTACATTTATGTACTCTTTCGAAATATATATTAACCAAAAACATAGTAAATTAAAAAGATAATCCTAAATTTATAACAAAGCAAAAAACCTAATACAATACTAAATATTGATACAATGAATACAATTCAAATTACAATATAGTATGTGCTAAAGAATTAAAAACAATTAGCACGCTTCAAGAACCTATATGCATGGCTTCGAGAACAATTGTGCACGTCACTAAAAACATGTGTGCCCTCTTCCAACAACATATGTGCACTCTTTAGTTTCTAATCAAATTCGTTAGAACAAAAGAGTACTAACTTTCAATAACATATAGCACTTGGCTTTTCTCGTCAACATATACGCACCTCTTCCAAAGCATATGTGCACGCTACATATTTTTGTAGCCCCTTGGTCCTTTACTTGCATATTCACAGGAACTATAACACGTGACCCATCGCACTCAAACCAATCTATAGTCATAACGGTCATAGCGTAACACATATATGCACATGCACGCAAAACAGATTTAAGAGATTTATCAGTCACTAAATTATGTCTAACACCCATCTGCATTGTTATATGTGGTACTTAAAGCGAAAATCATAATTTTTGCAACCTGGTATTACTTGTATAGTTCTAGCACATTCAAACAATATGAAATTTGCTTCTTAAAAAATAATACAGATAATGCTAAACAAATTTACTAGCAAACAATATAGCTATAGCTCTAGCACATTTAACTATTATTTTATGATAGAATTTAAACTTCAACTCGTTTAGAAACAATAGAATAAGATCATATGGATATGTAAGCAAAGAAAGAAATTAAAAAATAAGATCTAACGATTAGTTACCAGTTGCTTTATCTTTTTCCCTTTTACACTATCTCGTCAAACAAATGACCATCCATAAGAAGCAACAATAACAGATTCCATAACTTTCGTCGGCGCTCCGACTCCGACTCCGACAACAACGACACAAGAGACTCACTAAAAACCACCACCGATCCAAAACCAGCCCTCCTCAGCTTTGAATGACGAATCAACCATTATCACCACATCAAAACCTAAAAAAAACTAATTCTAGTTATAGTCTAATATCAGCCAAAGATAGAATCAAAATAACGTGCACATAATCAAATCAACCAATGATATCAGCAAAAAAAACTATTCTAGTCACAAATAAATACAAGCCAAAGATAGAATCAAAACCCCGACCCTTGTACACGGATCTGTAAAATTTGATTTCTTGTTTTTGATTTTTGAGTAACAAGAAATGACAAGAAGCGAGATCTGATTCGAATGAACAGAGATTAAAAAGGGTCACGTTTTGGTTTTTAAAGAGAAAAATATCAAGATAATGGGGTGTGATAATGAAATGAAAAAGGAACACTTTTGTGTATGGATTTGAATCTGGTTGAAGTTGTGATAAAGGAGGCTATGGTTTCAGGGACCATTAATATGTGGGAGAAGGAGATCTAAGATATAACTGATTTCTGAAATTAGTTTCCAAAAAATACGTAGGAATTTCAAGAATAATATAATTAGTAAATACCATTCATACCCTTTTTTGATTTGTAAACTTAACTTATATTTTTAAACTTATCTCAATCTTTTAGTTTATTACAATTTTGGCACATTTATTTTTAACCATTGATCAATTTCATCAAATGGCTCAGATTTATTTTAAATGGTTCTATAGGTTATGTACAAAAAAATGGTTCTGTAAAGAAAATGCCAATATATATATATATATATAGGCTTTATTTTCAGAACCAATCTTAATACGAGAACTGACAGAACTCCTTTCAACCAATCATATATTTTAGATATTAAAGATTTTAAATTTATCTTAATGGGTATAATGGTAAAAGTGAAAATCTATTTTATTTATTAAATTTCGTTTTCTAAGATTCCATAATTTTAGGATCTAGAAATTTTTTTACTTTTTTTTTCAGCAATCAAATTTTCAGAAATTAAGAAAAAAAATAATTTTTCTATTGTTTTTTTTCTTTTGCAACCAAAAAGTTTTTGAGAAAGTGAAGTGCATATATGTCTTTTAAGATTGTAACTCTAACATGTATAACAATATTTTTTTGTTTCAAAACTTAATTGCATATATGTTTTTAGTATATACTCTTCTAACTTTAAAGTTTAAAACTAACCATAGAAACATCATACATCTTACTTCAAAATTTATAAAAAGTCAATCTAAATATCATACACAAAATTTGATAACAAATGAAATACAATAAAAAAACATGTATGTATAAAAAACATGTGATTATCATCAAATACAATAGAACATGCGCGCCATCCAAAAACATATATGCAAGTCTTTCAAGAACATGTATGCATGTTTTCAAGAACAACAAGAACATGCAAGTCTTTCAAGAACACGCGCGCTTTTCCAACTTGTGTGCACGCCTGCTAAAAACATGTATGCGCGACTTCAAAGAACATATATGTACTTCTAGTTTCTCATCAAACTCTTTATAACATATACGCACGCCTTCACAAAACATACATGCACGCCTTTAATAATAATATCTTTTCAAATGCCGCTATGTGTGTGTCCACTTCTTCATTGATATCATCATCTTCATTAATCTGGTCCAACATAAAACAAACCTAAAAGATTAAATTTACACAAATAATTCAAGTTTTATTAATAACATTATCCAATAACAAAACATCAGTTTGATCAATTTTATGTAAAAGTAATAATAAAAGTGGTTGTACCTTTTTAATCTAACAAAATTAATATGCGAATCGGTAACCGAATATTAACCCCACGTTCAATCAGAGTTATCACTAGTTGATGCTAAACACTCTTGTTGATCTTGACGATCCACACAATTAATTAGATAAAACAAAGAGACAATTAATTAGATAAACAAGGAATCATCATCAGCATCATCTACTTTTTCACTTTTAATCTGTGACACCGACACGCGTACGCATAAATTGTAGTAACAAATTCGAAATTGATGAATGTTTAAAGCTTATTATCACTATATTATATTCGCTTAAATTCATTATTATAACATAACATTAACATTTAGCAATTTTCTTTCCAAAATCTCTATAATACATTAATCAGACTATACATAATTTATTTTGAAAACAATATTTCTTTCAATTAATTTCAGAGAAAATATAAATTATACAAACCTGATCCTTTCACGATCATGTAACGCCCGACCGTTTAATGTGTATATACCATAAATCGAATATCCAATCGGAGATTATAGGGGAGAGGTCGGCAGTTGTTTTTGAAGATGGGAAGAGTTCGGTGGTGTTTGTGAAAAAGTAAATAAGGTAAACCCCCTTTTAGGGGTGGATGCTATTTGTATTAAATTTTGCATTTAATTGAAATTATATGTATTTTCAAAAATGCCATTTTGCATTGATATGTTGTACTTTATGTATTATTATGAGTAAAAAGAGTGGTTCTGTCGGTTCTTTCACTAAGAATGGTACTGAAAAGAAAGTTACACTATATATATATATATATATATATATATATATATATAGTTGAGACCAAATAAAAAGACTTTTTATCATAAAAAAAATAAGAAGGATTTTTTACCCTTGATTTAAAATCAACAGTGTAGATTAACTATCATCTTAACTAACTATTAGAGAGTAAGTAATTTCCCAAATACTCTTCTAACTAACTTTTTTAAACAAATATAATAATTAACATTATTAAAAAAAATCAATTACTTGATTTTAAAAAACCCATCTTCTTCCCTCGTAAACCACACATAAACACACACATATCACTCAAAAATCAATGGATTTTCGCATTAAAAAGGGGATTTTTCACAAAATCTTTAATCCATGTCACGCTAATCTTCAATCCGTTCCCCAATATTTGATCGAATTAGGGTTTGTAACACCAATCGGGTTAAAATCAATGGATTGTTCATCGTCGATTTTAAGCTCAATATAGTTACCAATTAATAATGGTAACAATCAAGGTATGTATTTTTTCGTTAAAATCGATTTCGGTTCGACATCAGATAAAGCTTTGTTGTTCTAATTTAGTGTATTTGATAATAAATTTGTGTTATTTTTTTATTTGATATGTAAATTAGGGTAAAATGGATTTTTTAGTGTAATTTGATGCAATTATGTATTTTGTGGTGAAGTTTCAGCAAGATTAGTGTTTTTTGTGTAATTTGCTGAAATTATGGATTAGTGATGAAAGTTGAGCAACATTAGTGTTGTTATTGTAAATTGATGCACAAATTAGTATTATATACTCAGCATGTAAGCTTGAGTTATTAGTGTGACTTGATCAAAAAAAAATTGATGCACAAATAACATGTATTGATGTATCATTTTAATTCATAAAGATCAGGGGCGAACCTCACAATTTTAGGGTGAAATTTTTGAGTGGTAGGGTTTTTGTGCTATGAGACACTTCTAATACTACAGTTTCATCGGTATATGCCATAATTTTTTTAAATTTGGGCTAAAATTACCGTCCTAAACTATGTTTTGGTATATTACACATCTTTTAAAGACAAAGCAAATCAATGGAAGGAATAATTTCTAAGGCTTTTATTCCCCCTACACTTATTTTGAACATTGTCCCCAATGTTCTATGAGTACCTGAAAACGAATAAAGGGAAAATAAAAAAGCGAGAGAAACTAATACTCTCCTGGTTTTGCCTTAATATTAGAGAAGAAACAAGATAAACTGGCTAAATCTTCATCCAAGAATCGTCCAAATGAAAATCCTAAGAGCTTCCAGACTCTCCTTATCTACCTGAAAATCAAAGACAAAAAGCAACTATACCAAGCGTAAATTCTTCGAGAAAATGATATACAACCCTATTAATCGTGAATTAAAATCATAAGCAAGCAATAAAGATAGATTGTATGTACTAATGTAATCGTGGCTCTCTGCAAGAGTTAGGAAAATTAAAATTTCTGGAAATTAAACAAAAATAACTTTTCAAAAATTATCCAATACAGAAATTCACTGTAGCTCTTAGGTGGCGTACGCGTTATTTAGTAAATATTCCTGACACCGTATATCCAACAAAACTGTGAAATTTTATTCTTTCGTTTTCTGGAAAGTTTCTGCAAACATATCCTATTAATGATTTCCTGAAAAAATTTATTGCATAGGCCACAAAAACGGTTAGTACAAACATATGACTCAAAACAAACAAACAAAACATAAAAGTGTGAATTAATCTAAAATTATTTATTTTATATGTTTGAAATGGTTCTTAAAAACCGGATATTTTCCCCTACACTTGTTTTATTCAAAATACATTTGATTGCAGTTAAAACGAGGTTAAATACAAAAAAAAGGATGATCACATATATCAAACATATAAAACAATAACAAAGAATAAATCACACGACACTCCTAAAAATCATAAAATAAAAGATTGGGTTGCCTCCCAATAAGCTTTTTTCTTTATTAATGATTCTTTAGCTAGACTCGGAGTCATACTCCTAGGAATCATAAAAATGTTCCAAGTCGAGGATCTTGCTTGGATTCTCCTTCTCGGATAATTTTCTAGTTGTGGGAATTAATTGAAAGGTTCTATTAAAATTTTCTCCATCGAGGTCAATCAATTCAATCCTAAAGTGCTACTGATAACGCTCCAAATATATATAAAATATCCCTCGAAAACATGTGAAAAATATATGTTAATGCATGAAATATTGCATATTTGGTGGTTTGTTTGTATAATATTTATTTCAGGATCGAGAATGACAAAAAGGACTAAACGTGCAAAGATATTCCGTTAAATACGCTAACGGTCGTCAATGGAAGGATCTAGAAAATAAGAATTAATGGAAAAGAGCCAAAGTGCAGCGCACTTCTATGAAGTGCGGCGTACTTCAAAGCGGGTTAATGCAATGTAATAAATTGACCAAGTACGGCGCACAATGTTTTTTTTGTGGCGCACTTTTCCTGCAGTTACTCCAAAATCATAAATGATTGCAATGATTGTGCAACTCTTCACTCCCCTAATTTCAGCAATTGATGCACCATCTACAATTATAAAAAGGGCACGAAATTCAGTGTCTAATCATCCTATTCTTCACAATTATCTCTCAAATCATCTCTAGCTACTTAGGGAATTTTCTTAGCAAAGTTATAGGGAAGTTCTAGGGAAATCATACCGGAGGAAGTATTCTTTGAATCTTCATAATTTCCAGGTTATAATCATACCGGAGGAAGATAGCCAGGCCAAAGGTGGTGGAGAAGAAGTGTTACTAGTTGTAATCCCGGCTAAACTAGTGTTTGGATCAAGGAAGTTCTTATAATAAATCATATCATTTGCTTGTGGAATCGGTATAAACACATTTTCCTTATTGAATATAATGTTTTCTGAATCTATGATGCTTGTTATGTGTTTGATTGCTTTAAATATAAAGTAGTAATTTATATTTATTTGGGCTAAAATGGATAATGATATAAACAAGCCTTAATGTTTTGCTTATGAATGTGATGATTATGAATTCGATGTTTAATTATCCGGATACTTGTTCTATGTTTGGTTATTCATACTTAGTGGATATGGGTCAAAAGATTCCACCAATATGTTTACATTTCGTATTGTTTGTCTATGGCAATTCGATATTAGTCTTGTGAGAATTGACTAATAAAATGTTTATCAAACCGGATATGAAAATGTTTAATACTTAATCATACGTCTAACGAACTTGATTAAGGGATTTTATCATCATCACTTTTATACTTGAATCAATCTTAATCCATTTTATATATTGAAGATTAAAGGCCGAAAGGATTCTCTAATATATGAAATAGATAATGGTTTGAATGATTACCCATCTATTCTTACTTTTATGCTTGAATTCTTGCTTGCTTGATTATATGCTTGTTCATCATCATTATTCTTAGTCCAAATAAATATCATTTTAAATCTTGGATTAAACCTTTATCTTTATATCGTGACAGTCTATAAGATTCCTTTTTCATAAAACATCCCGACTTTACTTAGAATTACCAATCCCGTTGAACGACCTGGTCTTACCTAAAAAGACTATACTACATATGTGGGTTATACTTTGACCCATGTGTTTCCGTCTAATTAATCGGTATTTTCATTCATATAAATTTAAAGCTTTCGAAACACATCAAAAGTTTTTGGCGCTGCTGCCGGGGATTGAAATCATTCTTGGTTAAGTCATTTTTGTTTTACAAACTAAATTTTCAAAATCGCCGTACAGTTTTCTGGCAAACTGACCCAAGAAATTCAATTTTCTTCAGAAAGTGCGCCACACAAACCCTTTGTGCGCCAGTTTTTTTGCAAATTCAGAAAGTACGCCGTACTTACACCAAGTACGCCGCACTTCCTGCAATTTTTACAAAACATAACTAGTTTCTAAGAAGAAAGAACCAAAACCCAAAAACCTTTTTCAAACTGTAAAATCAACACTGAATCATGTGGATCTTTTTCCTTATGTGCTTAATTGTTAAATTCTTGTATATAAGTAATTTATATTCTAAAAAAACAAAAAAATATTGCCTTATGTCTCTCTTGTTTAAATTTATAAGTGCTTATGTGTTTATCTTATATGCTCAATGTTGCTTATCTGATTATGCTTATTTAGAATGTTTTGAAACTGAAAATTTTAAAAGTACGACGCACTTACCTCTAAGTTCTCCAGTTTTTCTAGAAAAACATAAAAAAATTGGAAAATCTCAGGAAGTACGCCGCACTTACTCCAAAGTTCGACGCACCTTACCTGCTAAACAGTTAAAATTTACCAATATCTTAATTTTAGTAAACAAATTGTTCCGTTTATTGATTGTAACCTGCTTATTAATATTATGTAAGTGTAAAAAAGTAATATTGCTTGTTTTAACTAACCCACTAACGGTTATTCTATTGTTGTGTTGTCATATAAGAGTTATGGATCCAAGTTCTAGTGTTGGAAAAACTTGTTTAGGAGAGAATGTGATTGAGATATCAAGTGACAAAGGAGAAGGACATGGAGACTGGAATTCCCTTGAATTTCAGTGATATCAAACCAACTGTGGAGGTGAAGAAAGATTAATCTAAAGCTGTGGTTTTTCACAAAATGGAGACTGAAGGATTAGTGACAGATTTGTGGCACCTTGTTTCGTTAATGGATTGGAAGCATATGATGGGTAAATAAATCTTGGAGTAGAAGAAAATATGATCTCGAACGAGTTTGTAGTGAAATTATGTTTGGAGCATGAGGTAACACGTGGAAATAAAGTGGTTAAGAAGGAATTGATCGTATCGTTGAGAGGAGAGATTTATTTTGTGAAGTTCATAATAAATCCTGAAGAAGATGATGTTGAACCAGGTGTGGTTTTTGGAAGATCATTCTTGCGTCTAACCAAAGAAATTGCTGATTTCGGGAATGAAACTATTACAATATACCCTGAACTCGATCCGTTCTTGGTTAGTTCTGAAGAAGAAGAAAAGATCAGTGATGACTGGGATCTCTTATTAGACGTTCTTGACGTTGGGGATATCCCAGATATTGAAGGAGTTAATGTTTCACAGTTCGTGTGTAATATGGGGAAGAGCAGTAGAAATAAGAGGAAGCAACTAGAGATTAGAGAAATACAGTTAATTTACTCTGATATGCGACCTCAAGGTTGTCTAATGAACACCAGGCTAACATCAGAGGAAGCTTTCAAATAGATGTCGGGATAGCTCTCCATGTTATGTTTTGTATCCCAGACTAATAGGATCACAAATGTCACCTTGTCCTTACCCTTTGATTATGAGCTTAGCTGAACCGGCAGGTGACCCGATAATTGTTCAACCAGTATTGTTCTTAATTAATTGGTATTGATTTTGATGGTGGACTACCGGTGTATAAAACAACATCAAGCAATAAGTAGGTAAAGTCCCGATGGGCTAGGTTATTAACAGGATCACCACTGCTTTAATTCCCTATGATAGATTATAATTAAACTATTGAATGCTTTATGCAGATGCGTTAATCGTGATAGGATTGTTCGTATCTAGGTCTTAGGATGAAGAACCGCCTAAGTCTTAAGAATGATATGCCTGCTTTTTTATAGATAAAGTACATTGATAAACAAAACAAATCAAACATTTAATCAGATTTAACATGTGTTAATACGTTTTCTTATTATTTGGCTTTGTACCGCGTGAAAATTCTTCACAAAGGCCTTCACATATTGACCACCATTGTTGTTACGGGAGTGGTGATTCGTTAGACGGTATCTTTTGTCAACGATGTACTTGTGAGTCTTGTGGGAACGGTGCTCATTATGGCTATAATTGTCCGCCGCAAGTTCCGATTATCTCTAATCCGGAACCATGCCACAATCAAACCATTGATGAGTTCCCACAAACTTTGCCAAGTTTTGATCCGACATGCTATTCTGGTGATGAAAATTCATTCACTTATAATTCCAATCTTAATGTTGTGGATGATTCTCCTAACCCACCTCCACAACCACCGACATATTCTTATGAGTTTTGTGGGAACGATGCTTAATATGGTTACGATTGTCCACCTCAAGTTCCGTTTATCTATAATCCGGAACCGTGTTACAATCAAGACTTTAATTTCCCACAAAATTTTCAATGTTTTCAACAACAATATATTTGTTGTACCCGCTGTAGGGGCCCACATGAGACTTTTCGATGTCAACAAGTGATCTTCTACGAACCTTGTTGTGAAAATTGCGGGGGCCCTCATGAGACTTTCCAATGTCAACCAATGAATGTAAATTATTATGAGCCAAATTTTTGCTATAATTCTAATTCTTTTAGTTTTGACCAATTTCAACCCTCGCCATTTATCATTGATCATATTGATTCAATGAATGATCATCTAAAAGCTCATCAAGTGTTGAATGATTCTATGAGTAAGCTTCGTGAGATGTTTTAAACTTTGTTACAACAACGGCAAGAACAAGTGGTTAATCTTGATTCTTATACTCCTGAGCCTTCACAATGTCGAAAGATTCCCATTTACTACGATGATGACGATGAGGAGGAAAGTTTTATTCCTTTGAGAGATATTATTATTTCTAAACTTCCTCCGTGTATTGCAATCACACCCGTTTTATTAACCGAGTAGCCCGTTGACTCTCTTATAACGGAGGATAAGCATCTCGACACTATTCCGGAACCAGAATCGGACGAATTAATAAAGTCTAGTGTTGAGGACCTTGTCCATACCCCAAGTGAGTCCGATGGTATATCCGAAAGTGAATGTGATTTGCCCGTTTGTGATGATTCTTCTCCGAAAAAGGATGAGGTGTTAGATGATATCATTTCAATTCCACCGGGAAATGGTAATGATCATTTTAATGCCGAATCTAGTCTAATTGAATCCGTGCTTAATCATGATAACATGATATCTTCTCCTAAGATTGATTTCCTTCTCGAGGAGTTCGCCGATAAACTCGTTCTTATCGCTTCAATTCCACCGAGAATTGTTGAAGCCGACTTTGATCCGAAGGGAGATATCCATTTTATTGAAAATTTGATGTATGATAACTCTTTTCCTCGCCCTCCGGAAACTCTTAATGATGATTCTAAAACTGTCATCGATTCCAACAATGATTATTCTTCGAGTGATAACGATTCGCTTTACAGTGACGACATCGATTATGTTGAGGCATCACCTCCCGATTCTGAGCTCGTCAGCTTAGAGATGGTGGAGATTGTTATCCCAGAAGTTGGAGGGATTGATACTAATATTCTACTAACAATCAAAGACGATATTCTTTGTGAAAATTTATTAAATGCCAATCTTCTTATTGCTAAGATCGAAGCATTTAAAGATAATCCCACTCCATCTCCCGATTTTGTGACCAAGTCTTCCTCCACATCTCTTAACTTTTTCTTGGAGGAGACTAACACCTTTGATAATTCTTTACCCGAATATGAAACTTTTTGATTTAATCTGGAAGAGATTAGTAGTGGCAGTCCCACTTCTTATTCGGATTTATCTCTTCCAGATTATGAAGCATTCTTTTGTGATAGTGAACCCGATTTGGGGGATTTCACTATTGGAATGTGTGGAGATATTTTTAGATAATACCAACACGGGAACCAAGAGTTCATGTGCCTAATGTTTTACCCACCTATCCTACCCTTCAACTGGATTCGGATTTCACTCTTTCTAGTGATTCCCTCGGATCCGACCTTGTAGTTTCTTTTCCTTCCGGAACTAGAAACAAGAGTTTCGATCTAGGGATATTCATTGAAGTCCAATCTAAGAGATTTCTATCACCGAATGAATTTTCTATCTCATTTATCCGTGATCCTCTTTCTCCAGTGTTTGACACTTTGCTCCCATTTTCATCCAAAAATGGGGACAACGTTTTCAATCCTAGTATTCTTGCTTCTAATGAGGAGAAATCTCCTCATCACTTATCTCATCAGGGCTTTAAAGCTTTCCAGCTCATTTCTGAAAGCCCGATGTTGATCTATGGAGAGGACATTCCTATCTTGGATGTTCCGTTTCTCCACTTCTATATGGTTGTCCTGGATCTCCAAACTTTCCCCAAGGACCAATGAATTCGGGGACGGGTCAAGCTTAGTGACCTAAAATAAGCGCTTCGTGGGTGGCAACCCATGCTTATCCTAATATAATATTAGTAGTAGTAATGAATAAGTGTTTTGTGATGTGAGGAGGCTCGCCTCTACCTTTCTCGTGTTTTGTGTTTTGTTGTATGTCCAAGATTGCTCGGATTTTGAAGCCTCTCGTGCTCATGGTTTTGTCCTTCGTTCACTCGAGCTTCACATCCTCAGCTTCATTATGGGAATCCAATATCCAAATCTTATCGACTAACGTTTATCTTTGTGTACACTTAATAAACGGCCTTAGATTTACGTAGAGACCCTTCTTAAAACATTGAGGACAATGTTTAGTTCTAGTATGGGGGGGATCTATTGATTTAATTGTGCCTGCAGTCGTTGTTTTCACGTAATCCCGTTTTTACCATCAAAATTCCAAAAAAGAAATGAAAAAATTTAAAAATTCCAAAAATAAAATAAGTGTTTTGTCACAATTTTGACTTTCTTGCTGGGTAGAATAAGAATAAATTTTGACTCGATCGAGCGTGTTGAGCTCTAGCTTGTTCCTTAACTTTTAGACTAAGCATTCGTGAATCTTTGCGAAGAACGGAAAATGATAGAGTTAGGTATGAGTTAGATGCTAAACAAGGATTAGTTGGAAATCTTAAAGAGCTCATAAGTGTAGTTTGTGGCTTTTCTCTCCCATAAGCTTCTAACTGGACTAATAATACGTGCTCTCTTCGAAAATTAAACTTAAATCAACAATTTTTGAAGTATAGTCGATATTAATAATTTTAGTTCAAATTTATACTTGTATTTTCTAAAACGAAAATTTCTTTATATCATGGTAATAAAAAAAATGATGAAAAATGTGGTAATAATAATAATAAACTGTGGGGTAATAAAAGTTTACTGCATCTTGTCGGCTCACAACCGATGTTGCAGTCTTCTAAATAAGGCACATAGTATTTATCCGAGACTGATAAAAGTTTGCTCCATCTTGCCGGCTCACAACCGATGTTGCAGCCTTCTAAAAGGTCGAGGATTTCGTTAGTTTAAAGGATGTGTAATTATATTAAGTAAATGTGATTTAATAAATATAGGGAAAATCTCTTTTTCTTAAATTTAAATATGCTTTTGAACTAAGACTATTTCATTTTAAGTTGTGATTTTATGTATATACGGGAAACCTAAGAACCGAAGGTTCGTGAGTCTGGATACTAGTCTCTGTGGGGTGTCAAAAGCCTAGTCACTTAGCCGCAAGGTTGGCATGTGCCGAGACGAAAGTCGCTACAAGGGATGATCTCGCCTTTAAACTTATTATTCTCGGGTGGAACGTAAAGCATAGTAATTTTGTAAAACGTTGATCCATGGTTGAAATTCAAAATGGCACATTCACCTAATATATAATAATTGTCGGGAGTGAAAAGTTCACAAGTTACAAATATGAGTAGTGTTAGCATCTTAACTTATATTTAACGGTGATTTCGTTTTAAGCTTGGTTTGGGACAAGTGAAAAATCGGGAACGATGAATTTATCCTTTTTGGGCATTTTAGGATTGAAATGCTTCTTGTTCTATGACCCTAAAAGTTATAAAAATAACGAAAGTCAAACGTGTTAGTTTTTTGCAAATAAGAAGAAAAATGAAAAATACAAAAATATGTGTAGTAATGAAAATTGGTCAAAACGGGGCTTTTCAAAGCTATTGATTCTTTAATTCCCCTTGATGAACACTTAGCTACATTTTGAGGTAATTAGTCGAGGGGGATTGAGATTATTGGTTTTCTAAAGTGTTTACTTATGGCATTGCGTGAGGACATGGCAACATCTTAGTATGAGGGATTTTGGTATGTGCTTAATTACACATACCTTTTACCTTTCAAAACGAGCCTAAATGACCAAAAAACGGACATAAAATGCCATATATATGCTTGTTTTGCTATTTGTGTTGTGCAGCTAACGAATATTCATAAAAGGACAAAAACAAAGCCAAAATGAACAAAACCGAGCACGAGAACGGAAAGAGCAGAAAAAGTCAAACTCAAGGTCAACTATAAAAGTCAACAAGTAAAGTCGAAGCCAAAACGAAGAAATCTTAAGTGGACCAACCCGCACCCATTTAATGGGTCGGGTTAGCCCATTAAGACTTTATCTAAAAAGTCTTACAAGTTAAAAAGCCCATCTTACAAAATAAATTAACCCATTAAACCCATTTTAAAACCTGGCCCAAATCCTAATATAAGCCCAAATACCCATTTAACCCTGTTAGCACAAAACCCTTTTACACCTTACACCGTTAGTCCTCAAGGACTAACATTGTTAGTACAAAAGGACTAACGATGCAACAACCTCACAAACTCAGGGACCAAATGTATTAATTCCCCTAACATGCTCACCCCCTACACCACAAACTCCTTTACACCCGTGGTCCTTCTCCCCTTTATACACCCTTAACTCCCGTTAACTATAAAACACTGTATATCTCTCCTAAAACCCATTTCCCGCCTAAACCCTTTTCACTCTCCTGTCACTCTCACCTCGACCTCTCCTCTACAACCTGCCAAACCCATCACTCTTACCACCTTACCCCACTCAACAAAACCCAAAATGCCACCTTGGCAATCCCTAACATCCCTAATCGTTGAAGAAAAGAGACAAGAAATTAAGGGCTGTGATGAAAAGACTTGGTGGACAAGACTAATGAAGGGCCAAGATTAAGGCTTTGGAAGCCTCTCACACAACAAGCACAAGTAGCACACCCTGCACCTTAGTTTTTTATATATAGTTTAGGCTTTCATTGTATTAGAGTGTGAGTTTTAGGTTTTAATTGTTATGCTTTATTTCACAGCTTATTTACTGCTTATTGTAATTTTCTTTTGAAGTCTTGTAACCTTTTTCAAGTATTAATGAAATTTAGCTTTTTCTTAAATTCTGTCTTAATATTTCAGTTTTAATCTTCTTATTATGCAATGTGTTTTCATTTAAAGCAAACTCAATAAGCTCTTATAATCAAATGTTTCTCAGATAAACTTTCTCATAAGTTTTTTTTAGTTCCTATTCATAAATTCACCCAAAAAAAATTACCTCAGCTAAAATGTTGGATGATAAGCCAAAAAGGGATAGGCTTATGGACACTACTAGCTTGTCTTTGACAAGCTAGAGCTTTGTAGAATAGCTCTAAAAGCCTTTTATACCCTTGTTTGTGCAAAGGGTTTTGTAAGTTTTCACTTTTACCTTTCTAGCTTATTTACTGTTTGAATGCTTATTTCTGCTTATGGCTTATTATTCTATGCTTAATTGTGCTTAATCTGTCTAATAAGAGCTTATTAGGCCTAGTTTTTAGTTTAGAATTAAACTGTTTTGAGTTTTATAAGTTTCTGTCATTTTTAAATCAAATATGCTTATTAGGATAGCTTATTATTTAGGGCTTACTTCTTGTTAAGATTTTCTAAATTAGTCTTAATACACTTAATGGTTAACCTGTCTTTGCTATAAAAGCTTATTTGAAATCTTTTTGAGCTTAAAAACATAATCTGTCAACTTAAGGGAGTGTTTGGCATAAGGTTTAAATTCATAGTCAAAACAGTTTTGGTCATTTCTAGTTAACTAAACCTAGTTTAGATTCATTTATTATCAATTTTAGATCATTATTAGTTAAGATTTAATCATGCTCTAAGTAGTTTGTAAGTTTTCATATGCAAAAATTTCTTAACTGTGATAATTTTTAGTTTAACAGTGCTTTGCTTTTGATTTTAAGTTTAGAGATTTAAGTAGGTTATTTTTAAGTTCAATATGCATCATATTTGGAGTTTAGAATTTGGTATTCAAGTTATATACACTGTTTCATTCATTTTAAAGGTTTGGGTCAAAACAGTTTTTACAAGTAAGAAATGGGTTGGTTTTTGGTGAATTTTAGGATAAAAATTAGGTAAGCTAATGTTTGTTACAGCTTTTAAAATTTAGTTGCACAAGTAGGTAGTAGTCCATTCTCAATTTGTTTTAGCTTATTAGGGATTCTAAAGCTTATTTGTCAGCTTATTCTTGGGCTGCAATAAGCCATTTTTTTTCTTAATTAGAAGTTTTAGCCCCCTTTTGCTTTCTAGCTTAATCCTTTAGGTAATTTAGCTTATTTTTGATACTTTATGCTTATTAGGTTTAGGGATAAGTTTGTTTTTAGCTTATTTGCAATTCTTAGTTCTTATTGAGTCTTAAAAAGCCCTTTCAAAAATCTTAATTTCTGTTTTATGTGTCAAGCCATCTTAAGTACTTTAGATGCTTTTCAGCTTAATCTTGTTGCTTATTTCCTGTACATTTGCTTATTAGGACTTGATAAGTATTAGAGTTTAGCTTATTTAATTCTTATTTGCTTTTTGAGTTTTAAATATCCTAAACAGTTTAGCCATTTAGTCACGTAGGTAATTTAAGCATTCTGTCACTCTCTCTTTTGCTTATTACTAGCTTATTTCTGAGCTCTGTAAAAAGTTGTTTTTTAATGTTGTTTATTTTTGTTTATTCTAGCTTTTTGCAAAATGAAAATTAAAAATATGTTTGATAAAAAGGAGAGGCCATAGGGGTCGAGTAACCCTTTAACCTCTCCTATGCACATAAAACGACACCCCAAACAACACACACACTAACCATTAGCACCAGTAGGGCCATCTGGTCTAGGTTATACAAACATTATATAAGCCCTTTTAGCCCTTTTAAGCTTCACCCATCATCTTAAGCTTATTCCCGGCTTATGATAAGCTGGGTTCACCATTTCATTTTTCCTAGCTTCTAAACTGTTCAATGCACTTTTCCTAATTTTTTCAGATTTTTATGATTTAGATTAGTATTTTTAATATTTAATTTATAGTAAAACAGTTTTTAATTCATAAAAAATTATTAAAAAGTCAAAAAAATATAATTCTTTTTTAAAAAAATGTTCTTTTATCATTTAGGACTTAGAAAAATTAAATTTGCTTTCGTAGGGTTAAATTTGTAGAATTTTGTTTTTAAAGAACGGGGTTTGGTCCCGTTATCGTTTTTCTTTGTTTTTTCACTTTAAATGCTTTTGTTTTTGGTTTACTTTTCTTTGTTCTTGCATTTTAGTCACTTAGGATTTATAAAAAGTAAAAAAAAATAATTTTAGGATTAAATATTGATAATTTAGGTTTAAGTTACGTTTTTTTAGGATTCCCGTTATCGTTTTAGGGTTTTAGCTTTAATAACTTTCGTTTTTAGTTTAGATTTCCTTTTAATTGCTTTTTCCCGTAGAATTAGAAAACCCATTCAAAGCCTTGTTATATTCAAACATCAAATATCAAACCGACTCTCGACTTTCCATTGCCTTCCTCGTTGGGGAAAAACGACCCCTGGAATATCATATACTACTCGGATTTCATTGATTTTCTTTCTTTGAACCTTTTCAAGGGTCACTTGATTTGGTTTGGTTAATATAAGTAGTATAATATATACTATTTATATATATACCTAAAGCGTGAAATCGCTCATTTACATATTCGTTTACATATTCATTACAAACTAGTTTACAAACTCATTTACCTGATTGATTACAAACCCTTTTGCATGAACGTTTACAAACTCATTTACATGATTGATTACAAACTCGTTACATACTCATTTACATATCTCAAGGTGGGATACATCACTTGTTTTCACTTATGGACGCAACAACTTTACTTTCATTCAAATGATTACGGATTAGCTTAAGTGGCATGAACTGTTAATTACCTAAGGAATAAGCGCGATTGTTACAAAATAGATCTATTTGGGGTTGACATCCCCGTTCGAGTGATTAGCTCTCACTAGTTTCGATGGTACCGAACTAACGAACGTTATACCATGTCGTTACATTGAATTATATTACATGAACACTTATAGTGCCTGAAAAGATTGGCATACATACACGTCAAAGCCACAGTATCATGAACTTAGTGTAATCGTAATCACATTTTAGTAACTATTGTATGTGCTACAATTGTCACAAACACTTTATAAATCTTTGAACCAACATTTATACTTACAAAAACCTATGAACTCATCAACTTTATGTTGACACTTTTAAGCATGTTTTTCTTAGGTGAATTAGATGCTTGGCTTACTTGATGTGCATTGGAGTCTAAACATTACAAGAAAGCTTTTCAAACAACTCATTTAGAGGTCGTTCTCTCATATCTTGTGCAATGGTATTATGAAGTAACGCTCCCGGACATATTTCCGCTGCGACCTATTTTAGGGGTGTTATAGACCCGACCTGAACACGTGACGACCCGACTTGACCTATTAACCGACCCGACCTGTTGACCCATTGAACTGCACAAGTCAGCGATGACGTGTCAGGTGGGTCCAACTTACTGACACGTGGCGGCGGCTGTCCAATGATAGCCTGCCACGTGGCGACTTCTAACATCTAATCATTATAGGTACGAGGTGGCAATTGACATGTTAGACGAGGTGGCAGCTGACATGTCAGTATGAGGTGGTAGAATGCAAGGTGGCTGGCCAATGGCAAGCTGTCAGGCGCTGGATCTGAGGTTTCTAGAAAAGGGCTAATAATTGGTTGATAATGATTAGTTGTTGTTGGATCCGAGGCTTCTAAATGCCAAATGATTGGCAGATATTAAATGTTGTGAGCTGGTGGACGAGTGAAATGACTATAATACCCCCATGCAATGGGCTATAAATGGACCTCATTTCACACAAAAAACTCATCATCTTTCTATATCTTTCCTTCTACAAATTTACACATACTTAGATAGTTTATTTTAGCTTATTTTGTATTTAGATTAGTAATTTGTAAAAGCTTTTTAAAGATGATTTTCCCAGCTTATTGTACTTGGCTTATTAATGAAGATGAAGAATTTATCTGGTGTTACTTGAGCTTATTCTTTCTCTTATCCTCTTATCTTTTTCATCTCACTTTTCTAGCTTATTTCCAAATAAGCTTAATCTAATAGCTTATTCTTGGATTATTGAGATTAGCTTATTATTAGGATAACCTTTTACCATAGCTTATTCGGGTTAGCTTATTTTCATATATCTTTAGTATTAAGCTCTCGAATAAGCTTTATATAGCTTATTTCGAGTAGCTTATTCACACGGCTTAATATTCGGAGAAGCTATCCCATAACTTATTCGAATAATCACTTTATATTTAGTGTTTTAAATTAGTTTTTGAATCTATTTTCTAGTTTTAGATCTAAAAAGTTTTTACTTAGCTTATTTCCATAATCTTTTATTTTTAGTAGTTGTTCCTCAAATAAGCTATTCCCTATCTTATGTTAAATAGATCTAGTCCTTAAATATACTCAATCCTCGTTTACTTCTCAAAGTGAACACCTTAGTTTTGGGTGAATTTAGATCTATTGTTTTCATTATTGATCTAGTTTTCTATCTTATTAGCTTAATTTAGCTTTTGGTTCATTTAGCTTTTTGGTCTATTATTTTAGATCTAATCCTTAAATATACCCGATTCTCGTTCACTTTTTGAAGAGAACACATTAGTTTTGGGTGGATTTAAATTTAATAATAATAGTTTTATTGTTTCATTTTTTTTTCCGATATAGTTCTTAATAGATTATAGTTGTTAGTTTCATCTATAGCTTATAATTGTTATATTGTTCATTTTAACCTTGATTTTGTTTGATGAAAACATTCCAACATCTAAGGCGTGGAGCTTAAGGTTTTATAAGCTAGTTTAATTTCTAAGTTTAAAGCTTTTATAGATTTTACAAAGCTTTTTAGTATTAAGTTAACAACTTTATTAACTAATAAGTTAAATAAAATCTAATAAAGAATTAAACTTAGTATGTTATTTAGTTTATAAGATCGGATGGTTTAATTCGTCTCATTTCGTCACACGGGTTCTACTTTCCTTTCTTTTTCAATACATATTAGTTTTAGTTTATTAATTAGAAAAAAATATGATTGTTGATATGATTGTTGCTATGATTAGTGAGTAATTATTATATACTTGTTAAGTGAGTAATGACTAGTGAATTAAGTGTAAAATTAAAAGGGATTGTTGATTAATAATTTTTGAATTATTTAGATTTCTTGTTTGGTTATTTTGACGGGCAAAAGCCGTTAGGATAATCAAACATCAATCTAGTAATTTATACCAAAATAAAATATTGTTTTCAAAATAAACCAATGTTGTGAGAAAATAGTTTTTAAACGGGTATTAATTCATCAATAAAAACTTACCTTCACACTTAATGATCTTTTCGCCTCACTTGACAAGCATATCTGTTAAATATATATTTTAGATCTTTTAGCTTAGTAATTCATAGTTTTAATCATTAGTTTAAAAGCAAACAAAAAATATTTGATAATTAAGCATCCAATTAAAAAATAAACGTAAATCTCCATTCATATCTCGCCGTGGATTCGACTCTGGAAGATTTAATTATCACTTGTTCTCACATGATTCTTTTATCTAACGAGAAATACTATAATATAACTTTGATACGTTTGACGATACGCGTCAGGTTGCTAATAGTTTGTCAGGTTGGCATAAGAACTAGGTGTAGGTAGATATGGATGAGGTCCTTTTGCCTGATCGATATAGCATGTAGAGTAACGAGGTAAACCTTGACCTAGAGGAACTGCCTTTAATTCTTCCTTGTGCGGAGAGTGTTTTGTTTAAATTAAGTGGATTGAATGTTTATGGGAGACCGATGTGTTAGCCTCAAAATATTGAGTCGAACATGAAGTTCGTTCATTATGTATTTAAGTCTCGGTCAATCAATTAGTTAACATTGTAATAGAAATGTATCGGGAATCGGGCTCGATAGTTAATCTAATATTGTATATGTTTCGGGTTTGATCCCAAGCAAAACCCGAGCCCGGGTCCTAGTTAAATATCCCGAACGTCACTTAATGTGTCGGGGTATATAAGTAACTTTTCCACCAAGGAAAAGTAAGTTGGTTCATTTATAAAAAATTCCATTTTCCTTTTTCTAATTTCTCTCTCAACTCTCTCTCCTCTTTCTCTCTCTAAAACCTTCATTTCTTCTTCTCTTTTCTTGATCGATTCGTGATTCGTTATATGTTATGAAGTGATAATCGGGATCCTACAATTGGCATCAGAGCTACGTGTGGATTCGTGGTTGATTATTGTGGTTAAATAAACTCAAATTCGTGGCTTATTTTGTTCGAAAAATAGCAAGAAAAAAAATCAAAGTTTGATCTTTGTTTGTGGTTAAAGGTGTTAAAGATTTGTACTTTCGGGCTTAAAACTATCCTTTGCATCATTACTAGGTGGTTTTAACTTCATTTCGTAGCTTTCAAGAAAGTTTGATGATTTTTTCTTGGCTGCGTTTTGACTAACTGAAGGGGTGTTCTTGACTGCGTTTTGCCTATTGCGTTTTGGCTCTGCGTTTTGGTTATTGCGTTTTGCCTCTGCGTTTTGGGTATTGCGTTTTGCCTATTGCGTTTTGGTCCTGATCTATTAATCATTGTCTAATCAAAACATAACATCAAAACATAACATCAAGACAAACAAACTTCAAGGACTAATTACAAGGACTCTGGCCTTTAATTCGGACTACAAGGACAATTAATCAAAAACAACAAACAATCAATCATTCACGATTTTCTATTGATTTTGTAAAATCCCACTAAATTTTATCGGTTCTAATCATAGACTTGTAAAATCCCGTGAATGACTATTGAATTCAAAGCCACAACATCAATCACTTCATATCCACTTAAGATCCAACAACTATCACACTTCATAATTCATAACCATTCATTCATCATGTCTACTCCAGTCAATACATCCTCAACAGATAGTCAAATACATAATAATATCATGGCAGCTGGTTCAAAAGATCGTCCATCAATGCTTAGACCAGGAAGATATTCATAATGGAGATAACGTTTTCTACGGTACATTAACACGAAACCAAATGGTGAGGGACTGAGAAAAAGCATACTATATGGACCCTACGTGCCATCTACTGTACTAGCTCAAGTTGTTGCTGCAACAGAAGGTAATCCTGCAATACAACAACATACAACAATTGAAACAGTATTGAACATGACTCCAGAGAACAAAGAACACTTTCTGTCTGAAAAAGAAGCAATTTTCTTGCTTTTAACTGGTATTGGAGATGATATCTATTCCACTGTTGATGCTTGTAAAACAGCGAATGAGATGTGGATAGCCATTGAAAGGCTACAACAGGGTAAATTATTGAACGTACAAGATACAAAGACCAATCTGTTCTGGGAATTTAGAAAGTTTACTTCTCGAGATGGAGAATCAATGAAGTCGTATTACTCACGGTTTTATAAACTGATGAATGAGTTGACAAGGAACACCTTGCAAGTTACTACAATGCAAGTGAACGTTTAATTTCTTCCACAACTTCAACCAGAATGGTCAAGATTTGTGACGGTTGTCACGCAATCAAAAGAAATAGACACCATCTCATATCACATACTTTTTGACATTCTGAAGCAGTATCAAAATAAAGTCAATGATATCCGTGCTGAGAGAATAGCAAAAAGTGCAAATCCATTAGCACTTCTTGCGGCTGTTCAACCATATTCAGATAATTACTATCAAGCACCAAAACCTCTAAGATCTAATGCAACATCATCTTCTACAAGACCTAGTGCATCTACCAGACACAAAGGCAAAAAGATCGCCAAACCAGTTACACCTCAATCTGAGTCAGTGTCTGAAGTAGATAGTGATCCTGAACAAGCTCAGAGGGATAAGGATATGCAAAAGAATTTGACACTCCTTGAAAAGTATTTCAAAAGGCTCTACAAACCTACCAACAACAACCTTCGAACTTCTTCAAACTCTAGGAACAAGACTGAAGATACCACACCAAGGTATAACAACGACAATCAGTCAGGACAGTTTGGGAATCAAAGGACAATGACAGTTGCTAGGACTAGGGAAACTGTAGGCAGTCCGGTAGTGTAACAAACGGGGATACAATGCTTTAACTGCAAGGGATTTGGCCACTATGCAAAGGAATGCAGGAAGCCAAAGCGGGTTAAAGACTACACGTATCACATGGAAAAGATGATGATGTGCAAACAAGCTGAACAAGGTGTTCCACTGCAAGCTGATTGGCTAGCGGAAACGGATGAAAAGATTGATGAACAGGAATTGGAAGCACATTACAATTTAATGGCAAAGATTCAGGAGGTCTTACTAGAAGAATCTAGTTCAACTGAATAGCCATTGGAACAGGTACAAAACAAAGATGAAAATAATGTGTTTGCCAATAAAAGACAAAATTCTGAGAATAATACTGCAGAATGTGCTGATGAGCGTGCTGCGCTTGCTAATTTAATTGCAAATTTAACTCTTGATACTGAGGAAAACAAAACAATTTTAAAGCAATTAAAGAAAGCAAACGCATCATTGACTCAAGAACTAGAGGAGTGCAAAACTAACCTTGATGAGACTAGTAGGGCTCTGGGGGAGGCTACTAGTTGTCGGGATAGTTGTCTTATTGCACTTCAGAACAAACAGAATGAGCTTGAGAAGTACATAGCCTTTAATGACCGGACGATTGATTATGA
>BQNB010032652.1:8409-47860 GCA_026074375.1 Tanacetum coccineum | reverse complement strand
TCTATAACATCATGGGAACAAATGAGAAAAGCTTTTATAAGTATATTCTTCCCACCTTTGTTATTCGACCGTCTTTTACTTGAAATCATATGTTTCTCTCAACTCGTATGTGAAAGTCTAACCGAAGCTTGGTTACGAATGAAGAATATGCTTCGAAAATGTCATGGTCTGACCAAAGGAGCTATTATTAAAATATTCTATAACGGTCTAGATGAACCCACTCAAGAAATTCTTGATGGAACATCCGAAGGAATCTTCCTCTATAAAAGTTCAAATCAAGCCTTTCAACTTCTTAAGGATAAAATCCTTTTCAAACTTGATTGGTCCACTAAATCTAAAAATGAACATCATCAAAAATATGTTTCTTTCGCCGATGGAAGTAATAGTGATAATGATAATTCTCGATTAATGGAAAAATTGGAGGCTCTAAATAATAAAAATGGATTCTCACTTTATAAGGTCAAAAGAAGAAATACATGATATGCGTAACAAATATTATGACCTTAAAGATAACCACGCTTCTAAAAACCACATGAACGATGACACGCTGATGTGTGAACGTCATGCATCAAATTACATCCAACTTGAAGGTTATCAAAACCAAAAATCACCAATCCCATTATGAACAACCCCAATCGAAAAATGATTATGAAAAATCGCTCACATAATTAAAAAATTACATGAAACAAGATCTCGAACATTTCAAAAGATGTATCCGTAGCATGAGAACTGTTCATGATAAACTTTTTGACAGAGACGATGGTAAAACCATCGGTGTTTTACCCAAGAAAAAGTCTAAAACATTCAACCAAGAACCTCAATCTAAAACATATCTTGAAAAATCAATCACCAAATTCTTGGATGGTCAAAGAGTTACAAATATGTTTGTCAAGAACAATGTTAATGATATGATTCTAAAGATGAAGCAAAACGAAAAGAATTTCCAAACTATATATAAAAACATGGAAAGAAAAATAGATGAGTGGTCGAAATCACAAAACGTCTCTTCTAAACGAACCGATAGGACTGACCCACCACCTCCTCAAGCTCACACCAAGCACGTGAATGCCGTATTCACAGTGGGTGGAAAGTCCGACGATCCTCCAAAAGTTCAAAAAGATCCACCATCTCCTATCATTGTTAACAATAAAATCGAAAAAGATAAACCTTTTAAGGTAACAAAAAGGAACTATCACGTGGTCAAAACAAAAGAATATCCATTCTTTGAGTACATACCAAAAATATCATACCCTCAACGTGTAAAAGTTGATCATTCCCACTTGAACCGTATAGTCAAGGAATCTTAAATCAAGTTAAGTATAATAATAATAATAATAATCATAATAACCTATCGATAAAATAAAATATATATAAAACAAAAACTTTGTAGTTTTTAAGTATGTCGCGCACAGGGCCCGTGTGTTTCGTACCTGACTACTGTATCCAAAAAGAAATTTAATGAACTTTGTGGGTGTGTTCGCTGGAAACCCTCACGAGACTATAAATCGTCCACTCGGGATACCGAGGGGTTTAAAGGCTTGTTGCATACTCTAAATACAATCGTGTTGCCTACGAAAGTGCGCTTTAGAATTTTACGTTTTTTGTAGTTTTGTTTATTTTGCAGATTTAATAAAACAGGTTAAGCTTGGATTGGTGGTGGCATTTTATACTTGGGGATGTGATATATTTGGAGCATTATATTATATGTGGTTCAATTCACATGCTTACACTGGCATTCGGTTTCACGCCGTATCTTTCATAATTCAACCGAGAACTTATGATCCTAGGAAGTCTCATTTCTCTTATATTTATTTTTCCCACTTATCCTACTTTTAAGTTATTTTCTAATTATGCATATTGCTCAACTTAAGTGTGGGAGGAAAAATTAAGACTCATTATTAATTTCTAAATTTTGTTAGCCCTTAGTAATCTAAAAATCTAAATTATTTTATAGTTTTTTGTAACTTAGGTTAATATATTAGAATAAAACTTAGTAAATAAATAAAGTTTTGAAAGCAGAGATGTGTCCTAATTGATAGAGCAGATCCGACTCGCGATCAATGACATTACTTGCGCATTTATAACCATTCCAGTAAATATGTAAGGATTTCGAGCTTATACTTAGCATACATCTTTTATGCTTGATTCCTTAGTTTATGAATGTACCAGTGATTTATTTATTCTAGAACTTGTGCTTGAAATCATTATGAGACCGCAGTGAGATCACGTTCGCATGATATAGGTATTTTTATGTGATAAAGAGGCAACCTAGGATTTAACCCAAATTAGCCCATCTATTTAACATATTCCTTTAGCTAATTACACCGATTAGCTAATTACCTTAATAAAACCCTTTTGTAGCACTCATCTTTAGTGCTAGATACCCATAATATAACCCTCTGAGCAATTCTTTCAATTCTATTAGTCCACCAAAATAAAAATACAAAAATTTATAACCTTTAGCCTAGCCTTACCCATTGTTGAAAGTCCAAATAGTTGCTTGGTATTATTGGTTGATTTTTACTTATAGTTTGTTTGCACTTTGTTATAAGTATTGTGCCATTTTAATGAAGATGAAGAAGGTCTGCTTCATTTTTGTATTTTTGTGGTGTACGCTTATATTAAGTGTGGGGGAGTTGTTAGTTGTATTTAAAAAAGTAATAAAAAAAGAGGAAAAGAAAGAAAAAAATGTGAAAAAGTGATGATTAAGAGTTGGATTGTTGTTGGCACTTGCAACGTATTGTTATATTATGATATGTGCTGGATATATTGATTTGAGGTTTGTTTCATTACCTCACGGGTTTGTGGTATGTCGTAACTAGCAATATGGGTTCTTGGACTTGTCGACATGTATTTTAATTATAAAACCAATTCAAGTATATATTTCTCATGCCTTATCCACACCATTATTATCCCTTAGCCTAACGTTACAACCCGAATAACAACCCTCTTTTGATATTTATACATGGTGCTTACGCCACGTCGGTGTAGTTTTGTTTCTTGTACAAGCTTATGGTATGAAATGAATCATGTCTGAGAAATTGAGTGTGATTTCTCTTTTACCCTCTATTACATAATATACGAGTGTTTGAGTGAATTATATTTTTCCTTATTCGTGAGGTGCTTGGTCATTGAGAATCATTAGGTGTTGTCAAACATCCTTGTTTTCACATATTAAAAAAATATCCAAAACTATTTTTCATAATTCTATTTTTGTTTGGTAAAGCTTATTTCTATCTTTATTTTTTCTTATTTTGCTTGAGGACAAGCAAACCCTTAAGTGGGGGGGGGGGGGGGTAGGGGTGGAGGGTTTGCGCCTTTTGCGTTTATTTATAATAAAACCAACAATATTTTTGATATTTTTAAAATTTTAAAATTTCCCATATTTTGTCACCTAGGACCTTGTTTCTAATTTTTTTTTCTTAGATTTGCTTGAGGGCAAGCAAAGTTTAAGTGTGGTGGGATTTGATAACGCGCATTTTATAACTATAATTTCTTTATTCGTTACTGTGCTCTTATATATATATATCTCATATATATATATATATATATTTATATATTTTTTTTTATATATATATTATATTTATATTTAATATATATATTGGTTAATTATATGAACTTTCGATACTTAATAGACTATACTAGCTATTGTAGGTTCATGATATGTGTCATGGAAGAAAACAGAAGAATACAAGAAGATATGGAGCTTAAACGAAGAAGTAAACTCAAGTTCTAGCTTCCCGACACCCGTCCACTGATTTGGCCATAACTCGGTCATACGAACTCGGATTGAGTTGATTCAAGCGGCCACATAAAGAGAATTCAATTATCTACAACTTAGAAAAACGTTAAGGAGCTGTAAATGCTAGAAGCACGCCGCATAAACTAAAAAGTGCGGCACACTTTTCTGCAATTATGACGAATGATCTTAAATGAGCTTGGCACTTAATGCAACCGATCACTTGATTTTCCACCATTGTTATCTATGTTTTTTGGCACCCCTAAAGCCTATAAATCAGTCCCATGTCACAGGTTAATCCATAGAATCCATAAGAGAAAGAATCAAAGTCTTAAGGGTGAAACTTACACCAAGTTCACCCTTGATCATACTTCCACTCAATCGCAGCCGTGTTGGAAGAATTTGGCTTGTTATTTCTTGTTCCTAGAAGTGTAGTGACAGTAGATTAAGGTTCAGGATAATAGGAATCAATAGCTTGGGTTATTGATAATAGTTTTCGGTTGGAAAAACTTGTAATCGCCATCTTTGATCTTACAACTTTGGTATCGTTTCTATTATCTTTTAATAATGAACGATTCTAAATTTTATGAGTTTAATATGTGTATTACTTGTTTGATTATGGAGTAGTGGTCTTGTGTTTGTTTGGGCAATATGTGACCTTTGATATGAAGCGTTTGGATATGTGTTTATTAGATTGGTAAAACATATTTGATATAAGAATATAGGCCTAAAGGGTTCTTTTATATATGTGTTTAATCATTCCACTTATTATACTGGTTATAATAACGTATAAAGGCCGAAAGTATTCGTTGCTATTAACTAGTATATTCACTCGTTACATTTAAAGGCCGAACGAATTTATAACTTGTGATATCTTTATTCTCTAAACTTGTAAACACTATCCTAAACAGTTCTATGTCAGTGATCATTGTCTAAACAAACATGCTTTAATTCTTTGCTTGAATCATCTCTTAATAGCTTTCTTTATAATATTCGATATATGCACGTTTTGGTTAATTTGATAAGTGACAATCATATTGACCTTAGCACCTCTATAACAATCTGTGAAAACTTCAATTCCCATGGAATGACCTGGACTTACCTAAGCTATGCTATACACGAAAGGGTATACTTTCCCGTGTTGTGTTTTTAGTCAAAATCGGTATTTCTAGCATTATAAATTTAAAGCTTGTAAAACACACATCAAACTATTAAGAAGTTGAACTTCAACCTAACATAGGCTGTAGAACCGAGCACATACCTTGGGATGATTGTGTTAAATGTGCTCCAATTACTAAAAATAAGCTTTCCACTTTGAATTCAGCTTCCAACGTTAGCTAAAAGGGAATTGGGTGTCTCACCATTAGAGATTTGACTGGAATTTAATCCCATCCTTATAGCCGACTTGTGCACTAAGTATCGGGATAATACTTTTGTGAAGTGATCCGCCAAATTTTGTTGAGATCAAACAAAATCCACGGAAATCACTCAGTTTGTAATTAGCTCACGAACCATACTGTTTCTAACACCTAAATGTATAGACTTTCCATTGTATATTTGACAATATGCCTTAGCCAAAGTGGCTGCACTATCACAATGAATAGAAATAGGATAAATTGGTTTTGGCCACAACGGAATCTCATATATCAATTTCCTCAACCATTCTGCCTCTTTGCCAGTTGCAACTAAAGCTACAAATTCTGCTTCTATTGTTGAGTCAGTAGTACATGTTTGCTTCTTGGAAGCCCATGAAATGGCACCTCCACCTAGCAAAAATACCCAACCAGTTGTAGAAGTATGATCTTCTGAATTAGTTATCCAACTTGCATTATAATATCCTTCTAAAACTAAAGGAAACCCAACATAATATAAACCATAATCCATGGTTTTCTTTAAGTATTTGATTACCCTCATAATAACATGCTAGTGATGAGTACTAGGATTACTAGTATACCTACTCAATTTACCCGCAACATAAGCAATATATGGTCTTGTGCTTGTCATTGCATACATCAAGCAACCAATTGCTTTAAAGTACTCAAGTTGATCTACAGCCCTGCCTGTATTAGGCATAAGTTTGATAGTCAGATCCATAGGAGTGCTGACTGAACAACAATCATCACATTTGAACTTCTTGAGTATTTTCTCAATATAATGCGATTGAGTAATTGTTATACCCTTGTCCTCACGTTTAATCCTTATACCAAGGATCACGTCAGCCTCCCCATGTCCTTCATGGAGAAATTTGATGACAAAAATTGTTTCATTTTATCCACTTGATCTTGATCAGTCCCAAAGATCAACATGTCATCAACATATAAGCAAATGATGACTCCTTTACCAGATTTATCAAATTTTCAATATACACACTTGTCAGACTGGTTTAGTACAAACCCACTAGATAAGACAACCTCATCAAATTTTTGATGCTACTGTTTTGAAGCATGCTTGAGTCCATATAATGATTTAATTAATTTACACACCTTATGCTCATTTTCAAACATAATAAATCCTTCTGGTTGCTTCATATATACTTCCTCTTCCAAATCACCATTCAAGAATGCTGTTTTGACATCCATTTGATGGATCACTAGATTATAAGTTGCTACTAAAGCAATCAATAATCTAATTGTGGATATTTGAGCAACAGGATCATAGGTATCGAAATAATCGATTCCTTCCTTTTGTTTAAAGCCTTGGATAACCAATCTAGCTTTAAACTTGTCAATGGTTCCATCAACTTTCATCTTCCTTTTGAAAATCCATTTGCTACCCAAAGGTTTGCAACCTGGTGGTAAATCAGATAAAATTCATGAATTATTTTCCATAATTGAATCCATCTCATTATTTATTGCTTCTTTCCATAATGCAACATCACGAGATTGCATAGCTTTATCAAATGTTCTTGGATCCACTTCTATACTGTAACAGTAAGAATATTGAGGTCCAATCTCATCTCTTGATCCCTCAACTACATATAGTTGAAAATCATATCCAAATGATTTAGCTACCCTTGCTCTTTTACTCCTACGAGTTGTAGGAGTTTCATCAATTTGATCTTCATTTGAACTTGGCATCAGATTTTTAGTTCTAGGTATTGAAGTGAATTATTTTTCATCAAACATTGCATCTCTTGACTCTTTAACCGAATTAATGGATATATATTTATTAGGTTTTATTACATAGAATCTATGTGCCTTGGAATGCTCAACATATCTAATAAAGATGCAATCAATACCTTTTTCACCCAAAATTTTCCTTTTGGGTTCTAAGAGTCTTACAACAGCCCTACAACCCTAAACTCGTAAATATGACAAGTTAGGTCATTTTTTGTACCAAAGTTCATATGAGGTGACTTTGTTCCTTTTATTAGGAACTCTATTTAATAAATAGCAAGCCGTTAACATGGCTTCACCTTAAAATCCTGCACTCAAACCCGAGTAAGATAACATGGAATTAACCATTTCTTTAAGAGCTATATTTTTCCTTTCGGACACACCATTTTATTGTGCTGTATAAGGAGACGTAGTCTCATGTATGATTCTTACGGATTGGAAATAAACATGATCATAATATTCACCACCTCTATCCGTGCGTAGAGTTTTAATTAAATCATTTTGTTGCAACTCGATCTAAGTTTTATATATTTTAAATTTATCTAAGGCTTCATCTTTAGCATAGCATAGATAAACATAACAAAATCTGGATGCATCATCTATAAAGGTGACTATATACTTCTTATTCCTTAAGGAAGGAGTGGCATGAAAATCACATAGATCACTATGTATTAATTCTAGAACATTGGAATCTTGTTTTATATCTTTGAAAGGTTGTCTAGTGATTTTAGTTAACATGCAAGTGTTACATTTCTCGAAGGTAATATCAAAATTTGGAATTAAATTATCCTTAGACATAGCAAGCATACGTTTATAGTGAACGTGTTCTAAACGTACATGCCACATAGAAGAATCAACATCTTTAGAACTAATCATTCAAATACTACTAAAAGTATTAGGAACTTTACTAAGATTTAATATAAACATGCCATTATTATAGTAACCGAAACCAACAAATACACCATGTCTTGATAAGATATACTTATCAGATTCATACACTTGTTTATAACCACACTTATTTAACATGGGCCCGGACATAAGGTTTTTCCTAAACCCCGATACATACACAACATTAACTAAAGTAATAGTTTTTCCAGAACTGAATTCTTAAACTACATTTCTACGACCAAGTATTGGTTTGGTTGACTCGTCGCCCATATGAAGAACGGATCCATCTTGCACCAGATGAAAAGTTACAAACCAACAACGATCCTTACATGCATGATAAGTTGCACCTGATTCAATCCACCAAGCAAATGCATCATCCTGTACATAACATATTTCAGAAATATGTGACACATAATGATTAAAAGGAATTACATCAAAGTCAAAATTCAGACCTTGTGATGAATTAGGATCCTTAGATCCTTGTCCTGAACCAGAAGTGTTTCCACCATTGTTCTTTTTAACACGACAATTCTTTTTGAAGTGACCAGTTTTGCCACACTTTCAACAAGTCAATTTAGATTTTTTGTTGGACCCATCGTTGTTACCATTATTCTTCCTTTTCTTTCCTTTGGAATTCTTCTTGTTATTCTTGTTCTTACCATCTTCAATCATGTTGACCAAAGATGAACCAGCAATTTCCTTACCCTTGCCTTTGCCACTTTCTTCCGCCCTTAGAGATTCCTTTATGCGAAAGTGACTTCCAAGTTGTACCAGTGACAACTCATCCTTGTTGTGTTTTAAAGTGTGTTTGAAATACTTTCATGATGGTGGAAGTTTGTCTATGATGCTAGACACAGAAATGGATTCATCCATATTCAAATTGTGTTGTGTAAACTATCTCGAAATATGAAGGAGTTTATGATATTGTTCCATCACAGACCTTGAATCAATCATCTTGTAATTATTAAAATTACTAACAAGATACTTCTTACTAGAAGCATCTTCTACCATGTATTTTGATTCAAGTTGGTCCCATAACTCCTTTGCCGAACCCACGTTTTGGTATACGCCAAATAAGGCATCCGAAATACCGTTCAATGTGTCCACGACAGATGTAATCATCATTCTCCCACTTGCATCGTTTCCTTGTCTGTTTCAGCGTCTCATTCTCCACAAACTCAAGCATATGGGTACTCAACACGTATGAAACTTTTAACGTGGTGAGAAGAAAGTGCATCTTCTTCTGCTAGCGCCTGAAATCATTTCCCTTTAACTTATCTAACTTCCCAAACTTTGCAGTCATATCCTTAACAGTGTCTCCCATGATTAAAACCAGGAAATACTTTAATCTTTGTAGGAAAATTTACTTGGTGTGTGAATGGTTTATAATTTGGATATCAATTTGAATCGTGTGATCACTTTCAGATTAAAGTATTTCAACCCTATATTCATCGGGTTCATGAAATCCTTAATCGGATAAGACAGATTGGCATTGGAATTCTAAGGCACGAGAAATCAATCAGAAACCTTAGAGTATAATGTGATGTTCTTATTTCATAAAATGAGACCAAAACTGGTTATAGGCAACCACAAAAAGTCAGTTATTTTTTTGTTATATAGCAGTTATTTTTGGTTATATACCAACCATTGTGTTGGTTGGTAAAACTGGTAACTACTCTCAGATCCCTTTTACTGCAGACCTATTACCGCAGGTATTAGTCTAAAATAGACCTTTTTATACTTTAAAAGAGACCAGAACCTGTAATTCTTGCAGACCTACTACCATGGGTACTAGTCTAGAATAGACCATTTTATACTCTACAAGAGACCCATTTCCTGCACTTGACCTCAATGTTTTTGCCCTGATAGAGACATATCATCTCATAATGAGTGTACACTCCACAGTTCTCTAACTCGCAACCGAGAATGATATGAATCCCATTGATCTCTAGTAAATCACAATTACCTAAAATAGTTGATAACACTAAAATTACCAACAGTGTTCATGTTATCATAATCATTATTTTATGAAGTATTCGTTTACATGTGTCTATTATAGATTAATCTGCAACTCCATATATTATATTGATGAGTGATGATTTATGTATAAAACTATGAATCTCTTTATACAATGGTCCGTATGTTTTTAGATTTTTATGAATCATCTTATTTAATCTTATTAATCTAAATCATTAATTTCATGATTGCAACTTGACTTTTTTTTGTTTTTTACTATTACCTTTGTGTTTCAAATTTGATTTTTGACATTTTCAAGAGGATATTATATGAATTCAGCTTTGATGTTGAGTAGAAATGCAAAACAATTTGACTCGTTTATCCTTTGTTTACAAAACATGACAGATTGGTAGGATCTTACGAACTCGGTCTTATCTTACGATCTCGATCTTTCAAAGATAAAAATAATCGCATGTGGGATCTCGATCTTGAAAACCTTGGTGATGGTGTGCAGAAACCATAAAAGATGTAGTCATGTTGTGAAGGGTAAGAATTTTCTAGCAAAGACTCGAGTTCAATCCTCGTATGTTGCAACTTTGGGGTTTTAGTTTCAAGAAGACAAATTATATACCGTCGTGCACGTACGAGGTTTTGGTATAAATCATACTAAATGTGTTTTGATATAATCACAATAAATCTAAATTTTAATTATTTGTGCATACAAATTGTATATTATCTTATTCTAATAATACAGTCGGTTAGTTAACATAAATTTCTATTTGGCATATTAAAAAAAGCATTGTCACGGTGCATATACGAAGTTGTTAAATAATTTTTTTCTATAACATTATGTAAAATTGTTTATACATATATAGTTATAGTATCTATAAATTTTCAATCACTATTATTATCAATTAATATTTTGTATAGATTTTTGTTGAACGAAATATTTGACTTTGTTAATTCGTGTAGTGCTAAGGGTGATATTGACCCGTGCGAGGTACAGGTCTCGTTTACCATTTAATTATAGACAGGTTATTTTGAAGACTAAAGTAACTTACATGTTTTATTTAAAAACAACTAATTTTGATTGTTTGGGACTCAAGTTTACATACGATAATAGGTTTCGGTTCTTGACATCTTTGATTCAAACCAATATTCATAATGATTCGTTATGGCACAACCTTGTTAAGTGCTATAAGTTTACTTAATTATCTTGACATTGAACATGGGTTCAATCTAAAAACAAAAGACTCATTTTAGTTACTGTAGTTTGACTTTGGGATCCATGAGATGTTGCAAGCCGTCAACACCTAATTTCTCACAATGTTTTTTTTAAATCCACTGCTTAAGAGAAAAAATAAGGTTATTTGAAAGTTTGGTTTGTATAGATAGAATATCGTTTGGGAATAAAATTTGTTAATGAAAATAAGAGAAGATCTTTACCTTTGGTTGTAAAGAACAGAAGCAAGTGTGTTTGAGGGAGCCATCAACACGTTTCTGACACTCGAATAACATTATTTCTAATAGTTCCTTTCATTTCTAAGCGGGTTATGGCACGCGTATTCGTTTCTGGAAAGATACTTGGGTAGGAGATTCTCCTTTTTATATTAGATATAATAGGCTATACCGATTGGAGAGTAAGAAAGATTGTCTTATTATTGACCGCATTGATCATGGCCATTGGCGTTGGAATTGGTCGAGGCCTAACCTTGGAGCTCGGAATTCTACAAATTTACTCGACATTCTTGTTGAAATTAGTTCTGCAGAAATTCCCGAAGTTGAAGATACTTGTGTGTGGTCGTTGGGCACTGATGGATCTTTTTCTGTAAAGGACGCTCGATGCATTATTGATTCGAAGATTCTTCCTTCTTTGGATCCATCGACAATGTAGGACAAAAACATTCCTCGAAAGGTCAATATTTTTATTTGGAGACTGATATTGGATCGCTTGCCTCATAAGTTGAATCTTTCTTCCTGCAATATTGATATTCAAGCGATCTCTTGTCCCTCTTGAAATGGTAACATGGAATCTTCAAATCATATTTTCTTTGAGTGTAATACTGCCAAGGACATTTGGATGCTTGTTCGTAAATGGTGTGATATTTCTTTTTCTCCTTTTACTTCGTATGAGCATTGGAAATGTTGGTTTACTTCGTAGCAGGTGGTTAAAGAGAAGTCTTGACGCTTATCAATTATTTTTTCTTATTCTCTTTGGTGGCTTTGGAGGTATCGCAACAATGTTACTTTTCTTTCACACCCGATGAGGAAAAGTGACATCTTCAACAACATTTGCCTTTCCTCGTATTCTTGGCTTCATCATAGGGGTCACATGATCTACAATTGGATTGAGTGGCTTAAATCCCCTATGCTTTTCTCGAGTAATGGTTTAGGACGACGTTTGTTTTTTATCCTTTCGTGTTCCCCGAGGCTTGTTTGGGGTTGCATAAAAAACGCTCTGAAGTGAAAACCGGTGGCTCGACCTCCGTGAGCGGGGATTTTTCTCTTGTCCTGTAAGGCAAGAGTTTTTTCATCCTTTTTGTAGCCCTCACAGTTAAACCTTGGGAAGATGCTAGTCTAGGTTTTTTGCTTATTTCTAGTATTGTATTTGTACTTTTCTGGCTTCTAGCGCCTTGCTAGTAGCGTTTTATTAATATAATTATCTTCTTCTGCTCAAAAAAATAAGACAAGGGTCAAGATCAAGATCACAAAAGCATAATGGAATAAAGTCTAGTACAACAAAGTTCAAGACCAAGACACAAGACTACAAGAGCATAAAGTCAAAGAAAGAGATGACCGCTCCTTTAGAGGAGATTGTTAACTTTAAAATATTAAGTCTAACAAAGAAAGTCATGATCATCATTTATATGGTGTCGGTCTTACGTTCTAAGAACTTTGTAATAAATGTAATAGGCTAGTTATGGACCCGGGCTTGAGGTTTAAGCTAATATTGTATACGTTATAGACCAAAAAAAACAAATAAAAAAAAAAAAAAAAAAAATTAAAAAATAAAAAAAAAAAAAAAAAAAAACAAAATAAAAAAAAAAACAAGAGAGTGTTTGTCGCCACAAAACGGCACACACACAGATGATTTAATAGAAGCAAACCTTTTATTAACAATCTGAACCAAACAAGGTCAGATTAGTAGAATCATAAACAACAATCCACCACTGCTAAACGCAGGTGTGGATCTATTATCTAAAAATGATAATAGTCTTACAAAGATACAACCAAGAATCAAACGATTCAAAGAAATGAAACAAGAGAGTGTTTGTCGCCACAAACCGGCACACACACAGATATACTTCTTTTGTTAACCCTAACTCTGAAAGAGTTAGGGTAATATACCCAAACTATGAGACCCTAATGGGCTTAGCCCACTCTTCAAACCGGACCATCTTCACAGCCCACAACAACTTTCATCAATTGGCAATTCCAGTCCCTGAGACTGAAACAAACAAACAACAACACAAAACAACATATAGAATAGGGAAAAACAGATTAGGAAATGTGAATAATTCCAACATCCCCCCTTAATCTGATTTTCCATAGAGGTTAATCATTCCCAGTTTTTCAACTAGGAAGTTGTGCTGCAATGTGTCCAACCCCTTTGTGAAGATATCTGCAATTTGATTTGCAGTATCTACTTTCACAGTTTTCACCACACCATTCAAAATTTTTTCCCTCACAAAAATGTAAGGTCAAATCTCAAGATGTTTGGTTTCTTTCGTGGAAAACAGGGTTGCAGAATCTTAATTGCTGGTCGTTACTGTCACATAAACAAGGTCAACAGGTAAAGATCGTTTAAATTGTAAGTCATATGGATTTTTAGGATCCAAGTGACCTCACGTGTCACAGAGGCATGAGCTCTATCTCTGCCTCTGCTGAAGAATTAGGAGAGTGTTTGTTTCTTGCTTTTCCAAGAAACTAAAGTTTACCATTCAAAAAAAACACAATAAACTGTCACAGATCTTCTTGTGACAATCGCATTAGCCCAATCAGCATATGAAAAAGCTTTAAGGAGACTTACCAGAACTTTTGAGCAACAAGAATTCCCAGACCTGGAGAAGCTTTGAAAGATATTTACCGCAAGATCTTAAAATCAATTTTAAGATGAGAGTTCAAAGGAGAGTGCATGAAACTGACTACAAACAATGAAACAGATAAGAAATGTCAGGTCTGGTATGTGTTAGGTATATTAGCTTACCCATAAGCTTCTGATAATCGGTCACATTCTCAAGTAAGGAGTCATTTTCAGTTTCCTCATTTGAAATGGACAGCTTACTCACTAAGGGAGTTTTAGAGGGTTTACAAGCAAGCATTCCATATTCAGATAACAAATCTAACACATTTTTTCTTTGATTAAACAAATTCCAGAACTGTATCAACAATTCTAATTCTAGAAAGTATTTTAACTTTCTAAGTCTTTCATTTTAAATTTCCATTCAAGAAAACGTTAAATTTCTCAATTTCCTCAGCATTGTTACCAGTAACAATGATATCATCAACATAAACAAGCAAAACAAGAAACACATCACCTACAGACTTAGTTTAAAGAGAGTAATCAGATTTACTTTGGCAGAAAACCTATTCTAAACAAGCAAAGATGTTAGTTTAGCATTCAACTGTCTGGGGATGGTTTGAGACCATATAAGATTTCTTTTTAACCTACAAACAAGTTTATCATTTCCGGATTAAAAACCTTGAGGAGGTTTCATATAAACAGTTTCATACAATTCCACCATACCAAGAATGCATTGTTAATATACTAACTGATAAATAGGCCAAGATTGCGGGTTAACAGCCAAATTGATTACACATCTAACAGTCACCATTTTTACCACAGGTGAGAATGTTTCTTCATAATCAACTCCTTCCTTTTGGGCACAGCCCATAGCAACTAGTCTAGCTTTATATCTCTCAATCTCACCACTTGATTTGAATTTAAGTTTCCAAACCCATTTTTGAGTTCAAAGCTTTCTACCAACATGGCAACTAACAAGCTCACAAGTGTCATTTTCAAGCAAGGCAAGACATCTTATAAATTCATTGATTCAATCCAATCGAGGAAGATTGAGAGCTTCAAAAAAAACTTCTAGGTCTTCACTGTTTTATTCATATGAGTGAACATAAGCACTCAAGATATCACCACTGAGTTAAGAATTACACTTACAAACTTTTCAATTTCCCATTATTTAACTTTTGAATCTTACAACAAAATCATTGTAATTTTTGGAAAAAAAAAACAGAAGATCTTGTAGTCTTCTCAACTCTTGAGCACCCTGTGCAGGGTTTAGAAGTTCCTCTTAAGTTCTCTCTGATTTTGACCATGAGATGAAGTTAGAGGGGATTAATTTCTTAGGTTTGCCTTCAATGATAAAAACTGGTTTTCATCCAGGTTGTTTCTAATCATCTCATACAGATTGATATTCATCCTATTGCCATAATGAATATCCCAAACTTGTGATTGGGACTGGGAAATGTGTGCATTGTCACCAGATTCTTGTTAGAGCTGCTAGTACCAAGTGACTTAGGGTCAACTATTATGATTATTTCTTAACACTCTCATCATATCAGGAAGCTCCAGGGATTTCAAAGATCAAAAGGTTAACAGGTTTTTTCTTGAGGATACATTTGAAGTTTTGTTCTTATTTGGATTGAAACAGATTCCTTAAACGGACAATAGATCAAAAAAATTTAAACATCTCTGGAAACAAGAAATTGATGTCTATCAAAGATGGAATATTAACCTATATCCTTTTTGAGAGCTAGAAAACCCATCATTTCACATTTTTTCAGATCTATTGTCCAGTTTATCATGATTACTGAGAATAGAAGCAAAACAATGCAACCAACTTCTAATAGAGAGAGTGTTAGGATGATTATTATATATCTTCATAGGGAGATTTTTTTTACCATTTACACAGAAGAGGGCAATATGTTAATAAGATAAAGTTTGCAGTTTAGCACACATTCAGTCCAATATCTTAAAGGAATTCCCCCCTGAAAACATTAAGACATCTAGCAAACATTCAATAGATGTTATGTTCATTTCAACCACCCCATTCTGTTGTGGAGTATAAGCCACAGAGGTTTGATGACACAATTACTTTTTCTTTACAAAATTTATGAAAATTTTGATTTACAAACTCAGTTCCATTGTCACTTCTAAAGATCTTAACAGTACTTTTAAACTGATTTTTTATCAAGTTAAAGAAAGTGTTAATGGATTCAAAAACTTCATCTTTAGATTTAATCAGATAAACCCAGACAGCCCTAGTATAATCATCAACTATGGTGAGAAAGTATCTTTTGACCAGTTATGACTGGCAACCTTGTAAGGACCCCACAAGTCTAGATGCACAATGTCTCCCAAAGATTTGGTCTTATGTTCACTTAAAGGAAAAGGTTTCCTAGTTTGTTTAGCTCTTTGACATATTTCACAAAAATGATTTTTATCTTCTTTGTCAATTTTTAAAACTCCTTTTAAAACATCTAGGGCAGGGTCACCAGGGTGCCCAAGTCTACAATGCCAATCATAAAGACAAGGAACAACGTAAGCACATTGTGCATCAATTTTACATTAGTACCTAGAGTATCTAAATAGTATTAACCCCCACACTGGTCTACCAGTCCCCACACATTTTTCAGATCCAAATCCTGATTCAAAAAGCAATCATTTATTCTCATCAAGTATACCACAACTATTTTTGTTATCCTTAGCAAGTTTATGACAGATATTCAAATGGGTAAACACAATATTTGGGAATCACAAGCACATCAAAACGATGAGACCATTCTTGAAGTTTAAGATTACCAATTTTAGATATGTTGCATTTGTTCATTAGGGTGAGCTACTTTTTATATTCAGATGAGTATGTCTAAACATTATACCAAATCTTTTTCACTAATTGGTCATGTGTTGATTAGCACCAGAGCCCACAATCTTACCATAATAACTCATTTTAGATGCAGTATTAGAATTAGAACAAAAAAACTTCTCAAAGTTATTATTAACCACATTACTAGAGTTAAAATATATACCTGCCATATTAGCTTGAACATTTCTTTCAGCACCTTTATCCTTAAATTGGACAATAAATGTAGCAAGTTGTCTATCAGTAAAACCACAAGAAGTTAGTACCAGAGGTGGAAAAATGAATAGGGACCAGTATTGAACAGTAGTGGTTAACACAGAGTATAAGCAATCATTCTATCCTTTGCTATTCTGTCTTTTTTCTTTCCAAAATCAGTGTGTATCAATGATTTGGAAAATCATCTTTCTATGGTTTTTCTCTGTGGCCATTTATAGCAACAATCTCACAAATTATTTCAGAGCCACCTTTGGTTATAGCTTGATTAGGGTTATTAGGACCTAAAATCCAGCAGAACCTTTGGTTGGGTGCTGAATTTGTTATTTTGAGGTCTGATTCTTGAAAAGTTGTTTTCTAGGAGGGCCCATTAGGACATAAAAGCAGATGTTTGAGTCTTTGAGTGTGATCCAGACACACTCCCAGATGCCATTTCCTGTGAGATTCCTCACTAGAACTGATTGCATAGCCAATCTTCACATCTGGTAAAGTCTCTCTAGAGAGAATAGAGCTTCTAATGCTCATGTAAGAGTCATCAAGACCCATCAAAAATTGCATCAGTTTCAACAACTGATTATGCTTTTTAAAATCACTAGCAGCAGCACACAAACAATTAGGCAATTCAACCATGGCATCATATTGTTTCCACAAAGCATTTAACTTATGATAATAGCCGGACAATTCAGAACCATTTTGTTTAATGGTATTTATCTTGTGATGCAAGTTAAAAATCACAGAACCATCTACCTTATGGTAGGTTTCTTTCAATTCCTTCCAAACATGTTTAGCCTTTTTTGAAAAAATTTGTCCAAGGAATAATTCCTCAGAAATGGAATTAAGAATCCATCCCAAAACAACAGCATTAACTCTATCCCATTGTTTAGCTAAAACATCATCAGTCTTAGACTTTTACAAGTACCTTCTATATACTTTTATTCTTTTCTATTCTAAAGAGAGTAACATAGCATTTGCCCAAAATGATAATATTCTCAGTTTCCCTTTTAATTTAACGGGAGGACATCAGTTAACTCGCGGAATCATTAGAATTGGCAAATGAAAAGGATTAATAACATCAAGTCTTGCTGTAGTGTGACTGGATCGCACACCTTCAGTATCAGAATCACCCATCAGATCATGAAAATCACACAATGATAATCAAGAAAGAACTTAATCAAAGTCAACTAAGTTCCAGGCTTCCAAACAACTCAAGGTGGTCGGTCAAGGGCTAGACAATGGATCATGGATCCAGACAATAAACAAAAAGGAGAGGTGGACTTGAGTCTTGTCTGGAGTTTGGTTAGAGGTTTGTTGAGCGGGTGGTGTGTGAGGAGTTGTTATTTGTTGTGTCCAAGAGGGTTGTTTTTTTGTTCGTTGTGTTAGTGTGGGTTGTTCGTTGTCTCTGTTTAGAGAGATATTTAGTGATCGCAAAAAGCACAATCGATCTGCTTCTCCTAGATTCACTTAGTCTAGGAGGCAACAGACCCGCCAATTAAGGTAAACCCTAATTTTTCTTAAAAAATTAGGGAACCTTTTCCAAATACGAGCAAACCACCTGAAACATCAATAGAAACCATCAATAGATCACCGGAGGTCTTAGGAACAAGAACCCCCAAAAAAGTCAAACCCTAATTTTCTTAAAAATTAGGGGTTTTCAACATATAATCAAATCTGACTATCTCAATAGCAAATAAGCAATTAATTTCAACAAGATTATATTTTTTTAATTTATTTTTTTTTTTAATAAAAAACACTTTTGATTTTTGATAAAAGAGACGGATCATCAAACCCGCTCTGATACCATGTAGAAAAACATGATTTAATAGAAGCAAACCTTTTATTAACAATCTGAACCAAACAAGGTCAGATTAGTAGAATCATAAACAACAATCCACCACTGCTAAACGCAGGTGTGGATCTATTATCTAAAAATGATAATAGTCTTACAAAGATACAACCAAGAATCAAACGATTCAAAGAAATGAAACAAGAGAGTGTTTGTCGCCACAAACCGGCACACACACAGATATACTTCTTTTGTTAACCCTAACTCTGAAAGAGTTAGGGTAATATACCCAAACTATGAGACCCTAATGGGCTTAGCCCACTCTTCAAACCGGACCATCTTCACAACTTTCATCAATTGGCAATTGCCGTTAAAAAAATACGTTTCTGACTTTCTTTAATTGGTCAAAGAAAAATGCAGACCTGTTCTTAGGTTACCTTTGAATGGTATTATGTATGTATTTCAAGTGGAGATCGAACATCCGTTGCAAAAGTATGGTTGGCGAAAATACTATTTTTTGGCAAAAGTATGGTTCGTGGAAGCAATGTAAGTGATTTATAATTTGAATGAGAACGTCACTTGGGTTTCCTACCTTTAATTTTGAAAGTTGTAACTTACATATCAGCATATGCATTTTTTAATGATTAATTTTATTAAAAAAACTCTCTAGCAAGGGGCTAGAAGCAGAATTACAAATGATCGATTAACCAAGAGTTCCAACATTGAACTTTACGACCTCTACATTTAAGCCAAGAAAAAAAACATACGAATACAATCAAACAATTCACTTTTACTCATAGGATGAGAATTAAAAGTGGTACTATTCTGATACCGCCACAAGATCCATAAAGTCGATATTACATATACACGATCTTTATAATCCTTAGAAGCTCCCCAATCGTCGATCCATTGAAGCCAATCGAAACAGAAACAAAAGAAGGCATATAAACATCGATCCAAGGCCAAATAAGCCGTCATATGCTAGAAGCCGTATCACACCCAAAGAAAATGTGATCATTTGATTCCAAACTCACATTGCAAGAAGGGCACGTAATAGACTGAATATTAAAATGTGCAATTACTTCGAGAAAATAAAAAGATGTGTTTATAACTATCATGACAAACAAATAAGACGAATCATCAAATTACGAATTTACACTTTTAGGCACTTAAATATAATGACACAAATTAATCTCAAATAAAGGGATCTAAATCATTAATATTAGATATAACTTTTAGACATAACAAGGTTTTTAGCCCGCGCTTTGCCACGGAGCGCGAGGCTAAATGTCGTTGAGTCAAGAGAAATCTCGCTTGTGTTTCGTTTGACAAAAGTACTTTCAACCGTGGATTGGGTTTTAGATGATTGTTTTTCCTGTTTTGGCATATGATACATATGTTAGTAAAAAAAATAAGTTCAGTTCAGATAACTACAGAATAAAATCAAATAAGCATAAAATGAAAGCCCATGTAGCAAAAGATATTTAAAAAAATGTTAAGTAGTTAGCAATCTGTTTTTCATTACATGACACATAAAGGAAAAGGTAACTCCATTGTGGCACTCAATTACCCATGTGGTTACAGAAACACGTTTGATATGCCTTAACATAATACACAGTGTCAGCTACATGTCTCTTACATGAGTATATAACCATTAAATGGATCAAAAGCGAACGTTGACATAGGTTCCTCTCAAGCGGCACCAAACTACCAATCTTAATTCGTTCAAATTTGCAGCATAAACTTTTGATAGGGAGCTGAGATGTTATATTCACTCATAAAGTTGTGTATATATACGCATCCAAATATGAGGTAGCCAAAAAATGACCGGAACCTACACTATTTCGACATCTCTTATAGTTCACATAACATTTATTCTAACAACACTGACCATCAAAAACTTGAGATAAGCAAAACATCTATTCTGACAACAACATTAGCAGCTATTAAATAGGACGTCTAGACTACTCTTAGTGGTCGGACGTAAGCCACAGCCCACAGTTACATAAAAATCAATTCTCTTCTCGTTAATAATGAGACTTCACTACATTTTCCTCTTGAAATTTGAGTCAGAAAAAAATCTAAAACCTGTATGACTCTAAAGAACAGATGCGCAGCAGAACAATAAGAAAACAATAATAGAATGAATCTAGTCTGCAAAATCATCAATTATAAACTTCTAATCAGTTTAGCAGCATATGTCCTAAGCCGCAACCTATCATAAAAAGCCCCAATACACATCTGATCCTATTAAGGTGTAAAAGATATACACTTACATGCATCAAGTATGTAAGACACAATCTGTATATAGGTAATTCGCAGTTAAATGTATCAAGCCGCTTTTGTCCTGCCTAATTCATTTACCGCTCAAGTTAGTGCACTATCAAGTCGCTTAGACCTTTGAGATTTGAATATTTAAATACATGGAGAAGTTTTCAAATACTATGTGAGCATGCAACTTCGCTATATATTCAAATATTATGTAAGCACGTAACTATTCAAATATTATGGTAACCATGTACTCAAATTCAGGATGTGCTCAAATGGGAATTGGCTTTCACATCTGAATAGTTCTTAGATGTTTTGCACTTTGAAAAAGGGTACAAAGGTCCTAATAAATATGAGGAGATCAAAAGTGCATCATTAAGGCTACGTTTATTGATGGTAAACCATGGTTTTCTACTAATCCTAGAGAAAATCATATCTGCTGAAGTGCAACTACAGACCTAAAGTCAAACGGCTATAAAAAGTTACTGACTTGAATGATTATTGAGCTGAAAATTAACAACTGGAAACTGCTAAAGCTATAGTCAACATGACCCATATCCTAATATGTAAAGTTCATGAGACAGATTCTGACCTAGAGAACTTCGGTTTGTATAGTGAGACTAAGATGTAATAGATACAGAAAAATTAAAACAACGATAAGGACATAGGCTTAAAACTACTAATTTGTTGGGTACACCATACAAACAGTATCCTAACTATTTCTAAGCATTAGTAACATGAACTATCCTTTTTGATAGAAGCTGTTATGGATACATAATTATAGTGCGGACGGTAGCTACTCACATATAATAATTTAAAATGCATTTGTAACCACTTTTGACCCATTTCCTTTATAACTAATTTCTTTTGTTTTACTACATTAATAGCTAAATGGGTAGACACTCACATTTGAGCCATATTTACCCATAGAATCTCACCAAACTATGTAAATTCAATTGCGGTCGCAAATCAAAATCTAGGTATATCATAACCCCAAATAATGACCCAAAAAGTTACTCTAAATGACCAAATAAAGTTACTCAAAATGACCCAAACATAAATGGTTTACTCAAATTAACCTGCTTAAATGTTTCCAGTTTTTCAGGCTGGCCTTTTTTCATGTTGTGTTCAGTTCTACTGTTGTTCCTGGAGTGGCAGATACTGGGTAGTTTTCATGCAAATGTTTTGATTCGCCTATCCTTGCAAAAAGAAACTCTTTCGTTTGAGATATGCAGCTGAGAATGAACAACGGGTGTTTGTGGTTGTGAATTAGCAATTGCACCATAGTACGCAAGGTTCATCCGAAGCTTCCACTCATTTCTGCATCAATATACAATAATTAAAGTAAATGTGGACATATAATAAATATAACTCTTACAATATAGCCAACCGTAGCTAGCCGTTCAGAATAGAAGTTTTAAACACGACATATGGATAGAACGGCTTGGAAGAAGTTTAAATGAATAGTTTTAACGCTGATATAAATTTTTTATCAAATGAGTAGTTTTAAAAAATTTCAACTAATCATTTACATCAGCTCTATCCATATTCAGAATAGAAGTTTTATAACACAACATAACTAAATCTTATGCTTGATAATTTTTTTTAGCTAATCACTTACATCAGCGTTGTCCATATGTTGCAGCTTGTTTCCACGATATCCGTTCTATTTCTTGTTCATTTTAGCAAGGCGTCAGGAAGAACTAATTAACTAATCGTTTACATCAGCGGTAGAAACATGTAAACAATTACGTTGGCGTTCCAGAGAGTCAGAGACCGTTGATATCATTCATTGATAATTCCATCGAAGAAACTCAAATCGACCCGATGGTTCGAGGAAAGAAATGTTATTGATTGGCTCAGAAGGGTAGATCATCGGAGAAACATGGCATATTTGCCATGGCTGCAACTTTAGTAAGTTTCCACGCCAAGATGCAGACCGCCTCCTCTCTGTTCCTCCCTACCGACCAACTCATCATCGCCTTTTATAAAAGAGTGTGAGTGCCAAGCTCCTAAACGATATCAACAAAGTAAGCATCAGAAAAATCCGACACGTTCACAACTGACCCTACTATCATTAGCATCCAATTGCATCGCAATGGATACAAATTAACAAACCTTACTAAAAAGCATTATGCTTTTTGGGAAATGTGTACTTCAAGTATTTCAATTATACCACAAAAGGCAGTTCACGTGATCGGTACGTGTCCATACCTACTGTTTACCACACATATGCATTAAGAGAAAGCAAACACTTCATCACCACACACCGACCAACAATGCCACATACCATAAATGGCGGTAACGAAGTAATCAGCGGCATCAGAGAGACTTTAGCAAAGCAACTACAATTCCAAATACTACGCTCGTGCCACAGGAATCATCAGGGCATTATAAGCAGGCGCAGAACGCCATTGTCAAAACGTGGGGCTCAGACTTGCAAGTGCGGGGTGGGATAATATGGTATGCGACATGCCATGGCTGCAAGCACGAAGTCGTGCTGCCTTGCCAAGATACGAGTCGATTTCACCCTCCACGATCCAGCAAACTATGGTAATCGTAAAATAATAAAGACACAAACGCAGTGGTGTCTTTATCGCCCACAATAGATTCATCGCGCACCATGGCTGCAAACACCACTCTCGTGGTGTTGCCCCGCCAAGGCACACATTGCTTCCACTCACCATGACCAATAACTCACATCACAAATGTGCTCAAGCCATAAAAAACATGGTGAGCAACCACAACCTATATATGGCTTATGAACACATCTCACACACAGTTGATACACAACTTATGCACGGACAAAAGGGAATCAAACACCCCCATGGTTGCAAACACCGTTAGCTTAGGTGATATTCGACAACGGAAAATAACACAAAGTTTGAAAACATTACCTTCTTTAATCGAAAACCACCAAAAATTAATCATCACAAAATACCCAACGATACCAACCATAATCACCATCACCACACACCGATCACAAAACGATGCAGCAACCATAGAAGTCAACCATTGTACCGTCATCGTAATACTTTTACAATCGGTGGCATGAGAGAGAGGGAAAAGATCAATCTATCTGACCCTATTAAAGCATACACGTGTTTAATATCGGGTTTTAAATTATACCAGGGTCGGGGCGGGTTAAGCCGGCGGTTCAGTACCGGGTTAAGTGGTTCCGGCGGGTTTGACCCGGAGTCATTAAAAGCGCATTAAATGCCAAGTGTTGGCTTTTAATTAAATGTATAATAGATAGATAGACAGATAGGTTCCTTTTACGACTACTTTACATCCTATATTTTATATCCACACACGAAATACTTAACCACAATTTCGTAGCTATAACTATTTTGCGCTTTAAATTTCTGTCACTGTGTACTTGTACTCGTTTATTTATTAAATTTATAAAATTATTAAAAACTATGAAAACTGATAAGTTTATTTAAGTCCATATAACATATTCAAAATTTAACAATTTTTTTATTAATTATCCTTTCCATTTCATATTTGTTTTTTACAAAATGGACATATATGTTTTTATGCATACATTTTTGTTAGATGAAATTTAGATAAGTTTGACAATTGTTTCACTTTTCACTTTTATTGGCTAATGAAATGACTTCAATTATTATACGTGGCAAATAAATTGTTTCACTTTCTCTTGAGTCCGGTTTCAATTATTCCAACGATGCTTGTCAGGATCTTGATCCTGATGTTAGGATTTTACGATTTTATTATACCAGAAAGGAAAAACAATCTGGATCTTACATAGGATCTTTGCAAGCTTAAGATCTTATAGGATCTCGATCTTGACCATAGTATCTTAAGATCTACTCCGATCCGATCTTACATTTTCTCGAACCACAAACTAAAAAACTACAAGTTTATGGGTTGTATTTAGTAGAACTTAAAAAAACAACATGTTAATCTTATTAAACATTTCATAATTATAAATTAGGACAATATTTTTTAAAACATTCAAATAATTTTATGTTTATGATATATAACTATTTGTAGGTTTTTATAATAATATAAAATCTATTAAGAAAATGACATTATAGTAGGATTTTAAGATCGTAATTCGATCTTATGATCTCGATTTTGCAAAGACGAAAACGATTATGAATTAGATCATGAAAACCTTGATTCCAAGAGAATGATTGTCCATTAGTCGTCCCCTTTTTGTTAGAAAAAAGTACCCGTCCTAATCCTGTTTTCACAAATTTGGGCTTTTATTTAAATCGTTGTTATCTGATACTTCTGGGCATAAGTCATTGCAATTAAAAACTCAGGCTGTTCTACATTCAAGAAAACAAATTCAGATTTAACTGATCAAGGGTGAGTCACATGTGTATCCCATATCCAGCCAACCTGTCGACCATCGCCATTTGAAATGGGAAAAGATTTACACGCTCTCAATTTTTTTGGCACACTAATGTGTGTGGTAGACACTTGTATTAGAGGTGCACAAATAAACCGGTTTTCGACTTGTCCAATATAGTGTCCTAATAAAAGTGAAGTGTCAAACGCACAACTCCCAGATTAAAAAGTGGTGATGACTGGTGAGGGAATTACATGGCAATAATGTTTGATGCACCAAACGTCTAATAGGTTAACATGACTCATCCCTAGGTTAACAAAATATGCAGGGCCATTTGCAAATCAATATCCATATGCACAGTTTACTCACGTTTATAAAACCATAAGCAGTCACATCCATGGAAAGCACCAAGTTATGAACCGAAAGGTAAAAATTAAACCATCAAAGACATTGAGCAATACTTTTGATACAGATTGTCTAAATAAGTTTTAAGACATTCGACTAAACGAATGAGTATGTTGATCTGGTTGATAAAGAACGCACAACATCCAAACGAAAGCAGTTTTTAATCCAGTATGTTGAACATGTAACTGTGAAACTACCTTTATAATCTTATACATAAATAAAAATCATCTAGTTCGCTGATAATACCAACAACAGAATACAAAGTCAAAATCTTTCAAGTTATCTAAAATAGCTAGAGAATCAAACTTAACAAGAAGAATCAAGTAAAGGCAATTTCAAACAGATTCCTGTGTAACAATTAAGATGATGAGCAACAAGCCTTTTTGGTATTAGCTTCCTGAGGTCCAACCACAAGTGTCTCCCCTTGTTTAATGCTAGCAGCTGCTGGAGCCCCTGCTGCAAGCGATTTCTTGCTAATAATCCTATAAATCTCACTAAGAATCGTTTGAAAAGATTTCTCGACATTGATCGCTTCTAATGCAGACGTTTCAATGAAAGAAAGACCTTCCTTTTCAGCAAAAGTTTGAGCGATCCTCCGTTGAAACAGCTCTCAAAATTTTAAGTCAGTTTTGTTAACCAATTAGCATGATCACAATATTTGAATCAGCATGGTCCCTTAGTTCCTTTAACCACCTGGCTACGTTATCAAAGTTTGGTTTTGTGACATCAAATACCAAAATGCTCCAAGGGCACCCCATGAAAGCACTGGTGGTGATTGCTCGGGTATCGCTCATTGCCCTGCCGTGTCCCATTATATTGAGCTTTAACTGTCTTTTCCCCTCTACCTAAAGATGAACATATAAATTCATTATTCCACTTCAAATAGACATGTGCAAATCACACTCCCATATGAAAAAGGTGGTGATGACTGGTGAGGGAATTACATGGCAATAATGTTTGATGCACCAAACGTCTAATAGGTTAACATGACTCATCCCTAGGTTAACAAAATATGCAGGGCCATTTGCAAATCAATATCCATATGCACAGTTTACTCACGTTTATAAAACCATAAGCAGTCACATCCATGGAAAGCACCAAGTTATGAACCGAAAAAGGTAAAAAGTAAACCATCAGAAGACATTTGGATGCAATAAGTTTGATACAGATTGTCTAAATAAGTTTTAAGACATTCGACTAAACGAATGAGTATGTTGATCTGGTTGATAAAGAACGCACAACATCCAAACGAAAGCAGTTTTTAATCCAGTATGTTGAACATGTAACTGTGAAACTACCTTTAATCTTTATACTTAAAAAAATCATCTAGTTCGCTGATAATACCAACAACAGAATACAAAGTCAAAATCTTTCAAGTTATCTAAAATAGCTAGAGAATCAAACTTAACAAGAAGAATCAAGTAAAGGCAATTTCAAACAGATTCCTGTGTAACAATTAAGATGATGAGCAACAAGCCTTTTTGGTATTAGCTTCCTGAGGTCCAACCACAAGTGTCTCCCCTTGTTTAATGCTAGCAGCTGCTGGAGCCCCTGCTGCAAGCGATTTCTTGCTAATAATCCTATAAATCTCACTAAGAATCGTTTGAAAAGATTTCTCGACATTGATCGCTTCTAATGCAGACGTTTCAATGAAAGAAAGACCTTCCTTTTCAGCAAAAGTTTGAGCATCCTCCGTTGAAACAGCTCTCAAATGTTTAAGATCGGTTTTGTTACCAATTAGCATGATCACAATATTTGAATCAGCATGGTCCCTTAGTTCCTTTAACCACCTGCTGACGTTATCAAAGGTTGTTGGTTTTGTGACATCATATACCAGAAGTGCTCCAAGGGCACCCCTATAATAGGCACTGGTGATTGCTCGGTATCGCTCTTGCCCTGCCGTGTCCCATATTTGAGCCTTAACTGTCTTTCCCTCTACCTAAAGATGACATATAAATTCATTATGTCAACTTCAAATAGACATTTAATAGAATAGTGACTCGCCTGCCACAGCCCAAACCATAACCTCAAATTGTCAATGATAATCACACTGTAGCGTTTTTTAAAGGTGTTTGGGATTGCATTTTGTGGAACATCATTTTGATTAGTGTGTTTGCAACAAGCAAATAGTCACAAATAGTGCTTGAAAACTCAGTAAAAATAATGATTACGTGCGTTTACTTGGAGACAATGGCATATTAAAAAGTTAATTGAGTTCTGCTTTTTGAAAAGCCTGTTATGTAAAAGCGATCCCAAACACCCTATTTATTATTTGATTACGGATTCTGACGTAGCTGCTAATAATAACAGTACTGCAAAACGATATGCATATCGTGTATGTTATTAAACACATGCTAGTACTGGTTAGCCCTAGTAAGATCAAGCAAGAAATGCATAACTACGACATTAAACCATTCTAAAAAAGAACACGATTAAGTGAAATTTTGAGCATGCAGACATGTCTGAATGTAAAGGAATTTCTTCTATTATACAAATACATCTGAAAGTTATCGTTTTTGTTTCATTTGCGAGCTTGACTGAATCAACATTTTAGTATAGTAACGTAAAGAAAGAAGTAAATAGGATTGTAAGCAGTATCAGCAAGTGGGATGCTTGAAATACCATTTACACCAAGATCGCATAGTTGGTAGGATCAAACTACATAACAAGACGCTGCTACTGATCAAATACATAGTTAATCAAGTAAATAACAATACTATGCATAATATCCTCGAAGAAAAATACAATTCTGAACATGGATGGCTCACAAAATGAGTGTCTTTTAATTGTTTAAGAAACGTTGTTTAGCTAATATCAAATAGTCCTCATATCCAAACAAGGAAGACTTGGTATACTCAAAGACAACATAAAACCCAATAAACTGATAGTAACATATTGCACATAGTGGGAGTTTTCATGGGGAATCAGTAAGTAGGGGCCAGGGGGTGTCTGAGATATTGTGATTGCTTATTTAAAGTAGTAAATGCTTATGCTTATAAGCAGAAGTGGATAATCAGCTAACTGACAATAACTTATTTCGCGTTGAGTAACCACCACCTAATGGCCTAGTGGTAAGGTGCTTGGCCTCCTCAGAAGAGGTCAAGAATTCAAACCTCACTAGTGGCAAATCTGGGGGTGACCAGGGAAAGGGTCGGAATCGGTCACGGTGATACCTTGGTTAGGCCATCAACATCTGAGTCAAAGACTCAGACTCACCCTCCCCAGGTAACTTAAACAGGTAATAACCTCATCCGTTTACCAGTGTTGTAAATATCGCTCGGCGGTACCTCGGCGGTCGACCCCCTTTAAGCGATATATCGGTCTCGGCGGCGATATATCGGTTTCTCGGCGGAGACCCTAAATTATAAAGGAATTTATTTAAAAATAAATAAATATTAGCAATATCTTAACAAAATAAGTCAATAACCACAAAATATATATATTTTTAATATTTTGAATATTTATTTGATATAAAATCTGCAAAAAATATATATATTTAATAATTTTATTGATGTTTTTATTATTTATAAATTATAATGATATATCTTATGTATATGTTGTAGAAATTACTAGTGGTTTATTTTTATTTTTACTAAAGCCCAATTCTGTTGGGCCATTGTAATATTTGTTATTGGGCCAAGAAAACCTATTAGGTTAGGTCAGGTATGCATCTAATATAAACACAGCCGCTACTTTCACTTCACTTTCTTCTCTCTTTGTTTCAAGTGTCCACAGATTCAATTGTCCACTGCCATAAAATCAAGAAAATCAGGTAATACCTTTTCCTCTTTCACCTTCTTCAACCTCCCTCAACCACCAACAAAATACACAAAACACCATAAAACAACCATTCTTATTCAAATTAGATCACGATCAACAAAATCAGAATACAAAAGCCTTTCTAAAAAAAAAATCAGAACACAACAAATCAGCCGATTTTGGCCGATTTTGACCGACTTTGACCGATTTTGACCAATATTGACCATGACCGATTTTTTTTCCGATTAATGAAAAAACGTATCAGTTGACCCCCGATACGCGATATATCAGTGATATATCGGCCGCCAAGGCCGATATTTACAACACTGCCGTTTACGTTTATTTCACCCTAAGAGTAAAACTGTAATTTCATATCCACCATTCCATCAAGAATAATCCGTGTCAGATAAACAATCTCAAACTGCATACCCTACAAAAACTCAATTTTCCATGAATGTACCACACATAAGTAAAAACATTTTCTCCAGCCAATAACAACTCTTTTGCGTTGGCAAAGGAAATTGCGATTAAAAAAGCATACACATGCTTTTTAAAAACTGTGTTTTATCTCTGGGAAAACACAGATAATCACTCTTTGCAGACAGTTCCTGGAACACTATGATCTGACTATTTGAGTTTTGGTAAAACACTAACCAAATAATCATATAATTACTCGCAATTCGCAAGTCTAAACACCTCACTTGGTTTAAGATTTCTTAAATGCTAAACTAATGAAAGCAAACTCCATTAATGTAAAGCACAGATCTACAATTAATTAACAAACCATTAAACCTAAGACCAAATTATGAATATCCAAACTCAAAACAACTAATTACAAATCTACATATTTCAATAATCATATAATCACTCCCAAACCACCACTTGATCTCCTCATGAGAGGTCAAGGGTTCAAGCCTCACTAGGTACACATTTAGGTGTAGCTAGGGAATGGTCGGATACGGTCACAGGGATCACGTACATCACCCCCAAATCGCAATTCCAAAGCACCTTATAAGGCTTAAGAATCTTTTAATGCTTAAAATTAATGAAAACAAAATCCATTCAAGTAAAAGACACATCAACTTATTAATTAATGAATAATAGCTAAACCTAAATCTAAAGTCTCATCATAATTCTACATAATCCCCAACAGATGAGCATCAAATAAAAGATACTAATTTCAAACAACTCCAGATCTACAACAAACAATCATCACCAAATCATCCAAACACTTAAATATAAAGAAAGAAAGCATACTTGAAGAGTACGAGTAGCAAATTCAACACCAATAGTAGACTTAGATTCCAAACAAAACTCATTTCTGGTAAATCTGGATAAAAGATTAGATTTACCAACACCCGAATCACCAATCAATACTACTTTGAACAAGTAGTCGTATTCATCATCCGCTCTTCTCGCCATCTCCTTCTTTTTCTCTTTGAACAAAGAATTGGTCTTTGTCAAAATACGGGGTAACAAATATAATAGTTAATGTGCGCGAATGATACAAAACATATATTCCCAATGGGATTTGTTTAGATTTGTGTGTCTATACTATTATTTTATATGTTATACTCTTTCCATCCCATAATTATAATTCATACTTTTGAAATATTTATTTTGTAATTTTAACCTTAACTATTAATTTTTTTTGTTATATAAAATATATGAATGAATTAAGTTTTAAATATATTTTTCATTAATAAAGTTTTCATCAAGTATTATATAACACAAATAAAAATATTTAAGGCAAAAGTTAAAAAATAAAACCTCAAAAGTCGTAATAAACTATAATTATGAAACGGAGTGAGTAGTACTACTAGTACTAATGCCACTCATTTTATAAAACGAAAAGATTAATAAATTAATTAATATTTTTAAGTATACATCTTTTTTTTTTCCAAAAACTACGTCTCGCAAAAATCATAAACCGTTAACATAAATAAATTACATTATTGTAACAAAGATTTAATTACATTTCAATAGAAGAGTATGTTTATATATTTTTGATAAAAAAAATTATAGTTATTTTGGTTTCCTTGTTTTTCTTCTTCAATTATTTTTCTTGATATGTCACATGTGATATGACATTAAATTGTAAGTTCAAACACTCAACATTAAGTTATAAAATAAACATAAGTATTTATCTAGAACTTCAAATGATTCAATACTTTTTGACATTTAAAAATACACATTCTTATTTTTCTAACTATATATCACGAATAATTTTTAGAAACCAAAATCAATACATTATATTTATAAAAGTTGGAAAAAATAAAAGTTTTTTTTATAGTCAAACTCACTTGATGTATCACATGTGATACAACACTAATCTGTAATGTTAAACACTCAACATACTTTTGTAAAATGAGCATAACTATTTGTATATAAGTCCAAAAGATTCACCATTTTTTGCATTAAAAATACATACTCTTAACTTTTCAACCATATATTATACATAATATTTGAATCTCTAAATTAATACGGTGTATTCATAGAAGTTGGTGAAAATATAAAAAAATGATATTCAAAACTCGTTTTTTTTTTTTTTTTTTTTTGAACGGCGACTTTTATTAAGAAAAACTAGCTAGGGAGCTTGAATTACAAAGAAATAAGAGACGGGTTTTATACCAATCGTCCCAGCTAAACAAAGTTATTGACATCTATACCGTCACCAGTTATAAGAACTACAAATAATCTCATCAAAAAAAACGTCATTTTAGCTTTTGGCTTGGCCTCGAAATTTTCTTATTACTGAAAATTCCATAGAAGCCACCACATCACAAAATAAAATACTCTTGGAACATGCTTTTATTCTTCTTCGGCAGAGTTTTACATTGATCGATCCAAGACCCTCCATTCTCCCAGTTAGAGTTATATGATAAAAGGCACGTCCAAACGATTTATTAATTTAAAATTTCTTTGCCGTTTGTTACATGCGAAGACCAAATGATCATTGGTTTCAATCCCGATCACAATTCACACAAGTAGAGACTCAATATCTATACACGGTTGGAAATGGTACATTATTAGTAGGTTAAGGAGTTCGTCATTTACCTTCAGCGAAGGTGTTCACTTTGTTGGGAACATATCGAATCCACCTAGTCTTTAGATCACTTTCGGAAGTATCGCGAATCTTTCATGTTTCTTGACGAAGCACTGGATATAATCCCAGAATTGTTTCAATGTCCAAGACCATGAATCAGGAGATGAGTAAGCACCACAGGGTTAATCACTTTCGCTAATCTTCAAACTAGAGTGAGTTCCCAGCCCCCTCTCGATGTCTACGAAACGAATGGTAAAAGGACTAGATGCGCAAGTTTTAGACCTACTGTAATTTGTTTGCTGTTTTCGAGGAGATACGCTCTAGGGAATCTATTTTAACGGCCCCCATCACACCACACGTCATCCCAGAATAAAGTCGAAAGGCCATTCCCAAGTTTCTTCTTCATGAATAAAGTCGAAAGGCCATTCAAAACTCGTTTAATAAATCATTTGTGATATAAGACTCATCTGTAAGTTCGAACAATAAACATGTTGCCGTAAAATGGGAATAAGTTGTTGTATAAAACTCTAAAAGATTCATCGTTTTTTGCATATAAATGTAATACTTATGTCCATTTTACGACAATATGTCATGTCTTCGAATCTACAAATTAGTGTTATATCAGATGTGATATATCAAGCGAGTTTGACTATCAAAAAAATTTCGTATATTTTCTCCAACTGATATAAACAAATTGTAATGATTTGGAAATTCAAAAATTATGTGTGATATTTGATTGGAAACTAAAGATTTTTAATATTAAATGCAAAAAAGATGAATCATTTGAAGTTTTACACAAATACTTTTGCCAATTTTACGACAAGATGTTGAGTGTTCGAATTTACAGCTTAGTGTTATATCACATGTGATATATCATGCAAACTTTCGAACCGTAAAAAAAATTGTCGAAAGTATATGAAAGTGCCCCTTCTCATCGAAAGATGATTAAATGCTTATCGTAATCGTCTAATTTGTTTCACCTAGCAATTAACGAATTTTGAGTTGTATTATTTTCTAAAAAGAACGGTGAGAGTTTCAGTTAAAAATGAAGGGTGAAAGGGGATACTTGATGTTTTATTTATTTATAAAATGATACGTCTAAGAATGATTCATAGACTCTAATAGTTTTTATTGTCCTTAAACTAGGCGTGGCAATTCAGGACGGGTTCGGTTGGCGGGATTCGGGTTGACAGTGTTAGACGGTAGAAAACCCCAATCAGAACCTAACCCATATAAATATCAAATATTTTCGGAGTCAGCTATGTCAACCCTAACCTGTTTATACATAACCCGAACCTGACCCATTTAACCCATATATATACTTGGGTTGGCGGGTTAAATAGGTTACATGGGTTGAATAGGTTAAACAAGTTTTTGGTTAACCCATTTATATACAAAAGTTGGCACATTACAGGGTTAAACATGTTAAACGGGTTTGTGAGTCTACCCATTTAACCCATTTAACACATATAACAATAAATAAATTCTCATCGAAAGATGATTAAATGCTTGTTGTAATCGTCTAATTTGTTTCACCTAGCAATTAACGAATTTTGAGTTGTATTATTTTCTAAAAAGAACGGTGAGAGTTTCAGTTAAAAATGAAGGGTGAAAGGGGATGAATGTGTTGTTTTATTTTAGTTATAAATGATCGGCTAAGAATGATTCATAGATCTCAATATTTTTTATTGTCCTTAAAGCATTGGGTAAAGTGGTGTCATGGAGCTATGGAGGTGGTGCCATGGGCAAAAATAGTGTTAGCTCATCACTTTTTCTCATGGCACCAAAACACTCCTCCCTTGTACAAAGTGATGTCATGAGTCCACAAATAACCCACTAATATATAAATATAACACAAAAAAAAATCAATTTTGCCCACGGCGTGAACTGGTATCCTTGGCTCTAGAAGCTAACAGTCGAGAGCTGGTATGTTTATGGTGCCATAGATGTTGGCTGGTGATTTGGCGCTGAGTTACAATGCGACTGTGCCCACCCCAATAACTCATCTCATTAATATTTACATTGATCCAACATGATTGTCCAACATTACTTTTGGTATGTCCTAAATTATTCGTTTATTACAAAAAAGGAAAAACTGATCTACACTACCGTATCACTTAGTTGAAACTTTTTTTTTAATGGCAAATTTTTTTAAAAAACACTAGCAAGGGGCTAGCACAAAAATTACATAGGGTTTTTAAGCCAATCCGACCACACTAAACGACAAGAACTTCTACTATTTAACTAAGAGAAATAATAAAAACGAATACTATCAAAAAGATCACATTTCCTCATCCGTTGAGAAACGAATGTGATCGAATTCTGATACATCCAAATAAGCCACCAAGTAGACGTAGCTATCACTTGAATACGCTTCTTGACTTCGATAGTGATCCGGATGTTGTCAAACTAAGACTCCCAATCCGAAAAGGAATGTAACAAGGGGATGCTCAAATCAGACCACACATGAACCAATCGCCAAATGTTTGACGCAACATCACACGAGAAGAATATGTGATCATTAGTCTCCCTATCATTGTTGCAAATCGGACAATCAATAGATTGAATATCCAAACCTCGTCTAGAGAGATTCAAACGATGGGGGAGCCTATCCAATCTCATCCTCCAAATGAAAATGTTCACCTTTCGAGGAAGAATATTACACCAATTTGTTGTCATCGAAAGAGTCGGGAGAATAACGTCATTAATATGTTTCCTTGTATCTCCTACAGTGAAAGAGGCATCATGTGATAGACCCCAACAAAGGATGTCTCTATCAGACAAGAGAGAAAGCGAGTGCATTTCAGCTTTCAGAGATTCGAGCATATCAAGACATCTACCAGAGTGAATAGGACGAGTCCAGTACCAAGCCTATTCGCCACCTGAAAACCGATCGCTAATGGTACAATTAGGATGCGCCTCTAGACGGTAAAGCCTGTTATAGCGAAGATAAAGAGGGGAATCCCCAATCCAGCTGTCGATCCAAAATCTCACTTTAGAACCACAACCAGCTTTGTAACTCAAAGCATTTGTTGGAATAATATTTTTAGAGTCAAGATGGTTGATGGATTTTGTAATGTTAGCCCATACCCCCTTTATTTTTGCATGCAAAATGAGTAAGGCCAACTTCATCCCCATGAATAGCTTTGATGACTTGAACCCAAAGAAGATTAGGATTAGAAACCAAATACCAATGCTATTTTTGAAGAAGGGCTAGATTGAAAGCTTTCAAACTACCAAAACCTAACCCCCCCTTTTTCGAAAAAAGGCAAAGTATTCTCCTATTTAATCATAATCAGCTTGTTATCTTTTTTTACACCCTAAAAAAACTTGGAGCGCAATCGTTCAAGAGAAGATATAATTGTTTCTGGAACTTTGAAAATCGACATGTAGTAAATGCCAATGCTACCCAAAACCGCCTTTACCAAAGTTGATCTACCACCGATAGAAAGAAGATTTGTCTTCCATCTAGATAACCTAGCTTTGAATTTATCAATCAAGCAATGGCCCAGGGTTTAAAAATAACGTTTTCATGCTCGAAAACCAATAATGAAGACAAATGAGCTAAAGGTAAATAGCCCGTTGTACAACCAGTGACTCTAGCCATTTCCTCTATATCATTATTTGAAACTCCAATTCCGTAAATGTTAGATTTATGAATGTTGATTCGAAGACCAGAAGCTAGATAAAAAACGTTAAATAACCGAATGATGTTATCCATGTGAGCTTGGTTCCATTCAGTAACTAATATGACATCATCCGCATAGAAGAAGTAGGATAAACGCATACCTGGATTACCAATCGAAACACCTTTAATCAAGTTTTATTGAGTCGCGTCTTCAGTTGCAATGTGAAGACCCTCAATGATAAGAATGAAAAGGAATGGAGATAATGGATCACCTTGGCGTAATCCCCTCTTAATGGAAAATTCCAAAGTAGGACTTCCATTGACAAGAATAAAAGTACGAGCAGAACGTAAACACTCTTGAATCCAGCTTCTCTATTTTTCTCCGAATCGAAATTGGCTAAGAACATAGTCTAAATACTTCTGATTCATCGAATCAAATGCCTTTTCAAAATCGACTTTAAAAATCATCATCTTCTTATTACCTTGCTTGTGTCAGTCCATGATCTCACTTAGCATCAAAGGGCTATCAAGGATTTGACGACATGAAATAAACACCGATTGTTCCTTACTAACCAAAGAGCTTACAACTGAAGCCAACCGATTAGCCAAGATTTTTGCGATGATTTTGTATTGCAAACTGATAAGGGAGATAGGGCGATAATCTTTGATAAACATAGGGTTGGATACCTTTGGGATAAGTGTAATGAAGGATGAATTAGAGCCTGGAGGAAGTTTAGAAGTGTCAAAAAATTCAGTAACAATCGCCTCTAAATCAGTCTTGAAAAGATCCTAGTACCTTTTCAAAAATTAAAAAGAGAAGCCATCCAGACCTAGAGCTTTACGCTCCTACAATCCCACACAGCCTTTCTGATTTCATCACTAGTAACTGGTTTTTCCAACTCATTACTTTTAGCGTTAGAAAGCTTCGAGAAAGAAGAATGGTCAGTGCAATTCACTTGAGGAACATGTCTTTGGAACTTTCTTTTAGAAAAACTCAAAAACGCCTCTTTCACTTGCGTCGTATTGGAAACCCACGTGCCATCGACCATAATCCATTGAATAGCTTGTCTCCTCCTGTATTGTTTAATTAAGGCGTGGAAGAACTTTGTGTTTTTGTCTCCTTCAATATCCCATTTGATGTGGGCTTTCTGAAATAGCTCCATAGACTCCATACGATCGATATTGTGAAGTTCATGAAGAAGTTGTAACCTGGTCTCCTTCTTTAATTTGAAAGCTAAAGAGGTGTCTATTTTATGATCAATGTATTGCACTAATGCAATAACCTCCTGTTTGCAGTTTACTTCATTCTTCTTAGACTCAGAATTCCAAGCTTTCAACCTATACTTGATGAATTTAAGCTTATCATGAAAGTATACAGTAGGTCATGATGTATTTTGAGAGCTATCAACATATGCTTGATTGATCACCATATCGATATCTTTCCGATTGAACCAAGAGTGGAAAATTTTAAAAGGGATTAGACCGTAGTCAGTTTTGAGAGCATGAAGCAAGATGGGGCTATGATTGGACCACACTCTGTCTAAAACAATAGCTTTAAGGTCATGGTTGTCGTCCAAAACCTCTTCCGATAGAAGAAACCGATCCAACTTACTCATCTTTATACCAAGCTTATTCATCCACGTAAAAGATTTCCCGCCCATCGTCATTTCATGCAACCTATAATCAGCAACAAAATTGTTGAAGACTTGGGGTTCTAATCTAGAATAGTTAGTTCTAGAACGCTCACTTTTATCCCTTACTTCATTTAAATCTCTGAAAAAAACATATCGACCTTGATGATGTTGAACAAAAGAAATGAGACTTCTCCAAAGAGTGGTTTTGGCAGTCGAGTCTTGCGGGCCATAAACATTAACCATGAAGTACATATGAGAAATATTAAGCCATTTACCTTGAACTATGACGTAGTTATCATTACACCAAATGTTCTCTTTAGTGAACACTATTGGATCCCACATGGAAATGATTCCTCTTAACAGCCCTCTTGCCATACTACATGCATAATCAAAAGAATAATTACCTCACATAGATCGTAATCAAAACAATTCTAATCTTGTCATTTTGGATTCTTGCACACCGAGAAAATTAATATGATGTTTGAAGCAAAGGTCTTTAATCCATACTTGTTTCCTGCGTTTCTTAGAGCCACATATATAAATGGACAGGACATTCATTGATTAAACAGTGATATACGTGGCTCGTTTAGCATTTTTTGTAACGTTTTTTGACATCCCCTCTCATCATATCCTAGAGCGCCTCCAACTTTAATTACATGGTTAATTTCATGCAATAAGGAAGTCCCTTTATAGTCTTTCTCATGGTACCTTGCGAAAGAAGTAGAACACTTGTTCGTCTTGTGTGGTTCAGAACCTTAGGGTTTAAGAGTAGATTGGCCTTTTAGGAATTTGAAACCAGGAGGGCTACTACCATCTGAAGATGTAGGATTAGAATCAGAATGTTCTTGCTTTTGGGGTAATTCTTCATCTTTTAATTCGTTGTTCTCCTTCTCGTTATCCAAAATATCATCCGTTTCATCCATAACATTGCGATTCTTCATTTTTTGTTTGATAGAATCTTTAGACGAGTCTGAATGTGGTTCTGCTTGTTTGTTTTCACTTGTCTCGTCTTTCGAATCAAGATCATCTTCAATCTTTACACTCCAATTTGATAATTCATGAACATGAACAACAAACTTGTCGCCATTGATCACCACGGAAACCTCTTCATCAATGACTCGTTTCTGTTTAGTAGTGTGACAACTGTGGCTTGAGCAGGTTGGTCAAACCGTAGTGTTGACATAAATATCTGTTCTATAAGTATGGGTTATGTGTTATATGTGTTTATACGTGTTTATATGTGTTTGTGTGGGATATGTGAGATTGGATAATCAATCCATTGAGAGTGACCGTCTCATTGGGATTGGATTTTGTGGAATTCATTTCGTTCACTTTTGATGACAAGGAAATGATTTTGGTAATTGAAGCGGTTTCGCGTTAATTGTGTAAGTAATTATACGTAAATGTATTTATGTGTTAGTAATATTAGGATGAGATTAGGTTCTAGTAATTAGAATAAGGAAGAAATGAAATTTCTATTTTTGGAATGTTAGGTTTAATAAAAATGAAAAGTTAATTATTTTTAAAAGTCTAGTAAATTGCGTTTACGCAAAAAGGTATGCTCAAATAAGCTTAGGTTTTTATAAAAACTTAAGGTAAAGCAAATAATTAAGTAATTAATAAATAATATTTTTTTATACATGAATAGTAAAAAACGAATTTTAGAGGAAAAAGAAAGAAAAAACAAAATTTTAAAAGGAAACAAATACTAATTAGATCTTATCTATAATTAGTTGGGAGCCTATAAATACAAAATAAAATTCCAAACCCTCCCCCCTTGTATAACTGGTCGAACAAACAAGAAAAGAGGAGAGAAA
>BQNB010032651.1:17725-52992 GCA_026074375.1 Tanacetum coccineum | reverse complement strand
TACATACTTGAAACATTTTGGTGACATTAAATTGGTCATGCATTCTTTATAAATCTTTGGGATTTTTACATAGTACTGTGATGACACAGTGAACAGATACATTTATTTGAAACTTACATTCATATTTAAACTAACCTATGAACTCACAAACTTTATGTTGACCGTTTTAAGCATGTTTTTCTCAGGTTCACGGGGCGGTTCGGTTCGGTTAGTTGGAAGATTTAAACTATCCGTCACGGGGCGGGTAATTAATTTTACTATCCGTCGCCGAACCGTACTAGGCGGGTAACCGGACATGCGGGTGCCCGAAGTGAGCGGTTACCCGCGGTTCGGGTCACGGTTAACCTTTTTTGACGTTTAATAGAGTTTAACCGTATAAAAAATAACATAGTCTAGAACATAAAATGTATTTATAGTAAAATTAAATGACGTTGAATTTAAAAGTCATATAAAACTTAAGTATTTTGTTACATTATTCATATATAACGTATTAACAAAAAATATTACTCGACGTTATAGATTACGATCACATTAATCAATTTTCACACATAGATTTTTACAAATGTTTACTTTACGAGCGAAAAAGTCGTTATACAATAAAAGTATTGCAATAATCGGTTAATACTTGTACAATTATTTGAATATTAGTTAGAAAATAATCATGTATAATATGCACGGTTCGGTTCGGTTAACCGCGTATATTAAAAAGTAAAAACCAAACCGAACCATTATAAGCGGATTTTTCGTACGTTTTTTTCAGTTTTCGGTTTCTTTGGTTTCGGGTTTTCGTTTTCGAGGATTGAGCGGTTCGCTCTTCGTACGTTTTCACGTTTTTTTTGAACACCCCTAATTGTCAATACAACTTAAAAACGTTTTCAAACACATGCATAATGATCTCATGAACAAAGGTCAAGATGCATAATTCATATGTATTTTTCGACATGTTTGGATGAGCAAAATTTAACTAAGGAGCGTTTGGATTAACTCTTAAGATTTTAATTTTTAGGTCGAGTTAATCGTTACTCCAGATTTGGTACATCTAGGCACACACTAGACACGAACTCAAAATATCAACACATATACAAGAGATTGAATTGTTGTATGTGGTTAATAAATGACTTTGATTGTTTTGTTCTAGGTAAGAATGCCTCCAATTACCGCACTAGATCATCAAAAGACCCAAAACTACATTCCACTCATATCAAATGAATTTAATCAACCATTACAAAACATAATTGCTAGTTTTGAAAAATGATATTTTCATGAGGGTAGGGTTGTGAGTCAAAATTTTGAAAACATGAGTCACATCCGTGCTAAGTTTGAGTCAATTGATTTTGATTGTTTGTTAAACATAAACGAAAAAATTGTTCCTCGTTTGTTCTCGAATTCTATAGTCAACTAACTTTTGATTATAACTCCACGGTCCATTTTGTGGTCATCTTTGTTATACAAAAGTAAGTACATTCTCTCCCACTCTAGAGGAATTAGTTCGAATCCTGAAGAAATACCGGTATCAAACATGTCAAGTGTCTTACTCCGTACATATGGACACTCGACTACTTGGTCCATAAGTGTTCCTAGTAAAGGTCGTTATAAAACCACTCCCCTCCGTCCCAAGTGTGTCAAGGTCTTTCATATTAAACTCCTCGACAAGTCTCAAGTCCCTCGGTACCAAAAACAAAAAAACCATTGTCATTGACAAAACCAAATCTTAACTCGTGAAATTCAACTCATATGAAACCATGATTGTGACAACAATTCATGAAAACGTCATTTGTCTATGAGAGTCGTAAGGATCTGAACTCACATGTCTTGTCATATGCTTTATTGCTTTGAAAACCTCAACCCGTTACAATCCTAGCATTTCGACATTCTCAAAAGAATGGAAAAGACCTCGAAGCAAACCTAAGGAACTCGTTACTAATGGAGATGCTTTTGACTAGATTTTTCAAACATGTTGTGTTCGTCTTTCCAGAGCTAGCAATTGGTCGCTACATCTCACATGATCGAGTCATGCATCTCATCGCTCCTCATTATAAGCAAAAGACCTAAAAAAAAAAAAAGAAAAAATTAATTAAAAGATCGGATCGTGGCATGAAAAGACCTCGTGAATCAAATGCTAGCTCCTCCTCCACCAGTTTGAATCATCCATCCTCATCTCATCTGTTGGATGATACCCTTGCATTGAAAATGATGAAGAATCATTCATTCCACGCTTTCCCCTCCCTTCCGTCCAAAAACATCTCCCCTCATCGTCTAAGTGTTATCTCTAAGTCCGTCAAACACCCGCCTCATGAAAGCATATTTGAACATACCCAACCACTACGAAAACTATTAATCTTAAATCAACAACGAGATGCTTACCGAGAAGGATTAAGGTCAATCGGACAAGCTCTCAAGAACATGATGGGTGGAAACGGAAGTGAACATGTTGGCATAACTACTAAGAGACTATTATTATTACTATTATTCTTCTTGTTTAATACATTATGTCTTTTGATATATTATTAGGACTAGGAATGGCAAATGACAATTGCTTGTAAACTTGGATTATTTCTACCATCCTACCAAACAATCTAAGTGATTAGGAAATTTGAATGAATACGACAACGCAAACAATACCACTACTTGCTAGTTTAGGACTACATATTATTGCTTGAATTAGTTGATTCTTGAATTTCGTAGATGTCAAAATCACTCGATTTAATAAAAAGGGAAAACTAGAAATTATCTGTCTCCCATCTAAACGCCCCTTTATAAAATATCCGCGACCCCTAAAATATGTAAGGACTGCATAGAGTAATATGGGACCCGCCACCAAGGGTACGAAAATTTTGATTTGCTCTTTCGTATCTTTACTTCTACCTACATTCTCAAGCTTTCATTTCCCTGTTATCTAAACCATTTTTTGGCACCTCTACATCCAAACCTTGCTGCCATGTTTACAACTATCCCTTTCCATTATTTAAATCATCAAATTCTCATACCTCACTACCACCCTCACCTTCTTCATTCTCTTCTTCATCATCAATGTCTTGCTTAAACCACCAATCTAACTTCTCTAGAAAACTAAGAATGTCGGTAAGAAAAGTATGGAAACGCAAAACATCCACTCCAAATCATCACCTTCTTCCTAAAAAGAGTCATCTCTACTTCCTCTAAGAGTCTACTTACAATCTCCTTCACCACCATCATACAATCCCTTAAGAGATCAAATGATCAACCAACTCCACAACGTCTCCACCATCCTTGATTCACACACTAATCCATCCAATGGCTACATTCATGCACCTCCTTCACCACCACCATAACAAATTCATCCTCCTTCTCATGCTCAAGTTGAATTTCACTCAAGCTTGTGTCATTGTTGGAAGTTTTCTAGACACTAATTCCACTCCTTGAGAAATGAAATCAACTTCATTTACTTTCTTCTTACCCGTCTCATACCTCAAACTCGTGCCCCTCCAAATCATGTGTCACCAACCCCTTCTTTTTCCCTCTTTAATTAATCATTCTCATACGATTAATCTATTTAAATAATCTACCTATCCACTTTTGATTAAGCGTCTCTACTTCTAAGAATCACTATTGTATTTATATATCATGATATTGTCTTTATGATTATCTACTTTCTATTGTTATGATTCATACAAATATTGTCTGAATTTGTCTTAGCTCGTATTAGCTCTAGTTTTATTTAATGTTTTATGAACGTATTAATTGCATTAGCTATTGTATGAGTTTCTTGATTGTTTGAATGAAATTCTCTTTTTGGTGACTTAAATATAATGTGTTGATTTAAAGATATTTGTCTTGCACTTGTATTTATAACTTTGTTTGTAGCAAACAATTTCATAAGATTGTCCTTTGTGCCCCGAACAAGGAGCATACATCAAGGGGGAGTCTTGATATCGTCGATTTCATTCTTCCTATAACTACTCGAAAATCATCCTTTTTGATATCGAAAAAAAGGGGAGAAATGGAATAAAACTCTTTAATAATTTTGTAACTTTTAATTTTATACAAAATAAGTTTATATTTTGTCATCATCAAAAAGGGAGAGATTGTTAATACAAATAATGTCTAAAAACGTTATTTATATTTTTCGACCTTTCAACGTTTTGATAATAACAAAATGTAAAAACGTTTACGATAAAAATAAACGTTTACAAATTATTAATCGTAAAATTCCATTTCTAAGATTAGTAATCACTTAAGGTATGAACAATACAAAATCATTAAGTACATGATTAGTGGATCCAAGAAATGATTTCTCTTATCCATTACATTTTTTACAAAAGAATATCATAAAATTTAATTATACAAAATATTTTCTAATTAAAAGAAAAGTTATAAAATCTAAAAATTTTGAAAATTTAAATTTTCCCACCAAAATGGAAGCTTCTATACAAATATACCTTCCTCACAAAAAGACAAAAAAGGGAGCGGGGTCTACTGGCGGCCCCCTTATATATTTGGGACCGCCGGTAACCGTCCGCCAGGTGACCTTTGGATTACCTGTCCATTAATACTGCACCATCCATCTGAAAATTAGACCTCTTAGCATGAATTTTCTCACACATCTTTCTCTCTCTAAAAACCTTCTTTTTCTCACAAAATATCTTGATCACTAACATCTCTTGATCTTGTTTTAAGTGATCTAATCTCTTCTTCTCATCTCTTCCCTCTCATTCAAGTGCAAGACAAGAACACTCGTATTCGTCAAGAAACAAGTGTTGATTAGTGATCTCTCCTCGTTTCTACTAATTATCAATATCTCTTATTGTAATAATCTTGTGTATTTGTATGTGATTCGGAAAAGTGTGTAAATCCGATGAGTAGATTAGTGATTGTGTATTGATTGTGAAGTGGTAGATTGGTTCTAGCTAAGATTAGGACTCGACATTTAGCTTAGTGTCAGAAAATAATGTAAGCGACGTGTAAACGGTTTTCTCCGCCTGAAGGGAGCTTGTTGACATAGTGAAATCTCGAGTAGGATACTCGGGGAGTGGAGTAGGGCGAAGAAGAGCTTCGTATCCGAACCACTATAAATCTTGGTGTCTTGGTTTGATTGTTCCTTCCTCCTTATCTCTTCATATCATTGTCATTGTTATTTAGCTTTAGTTTAAATTGTTATATTGTTTTTTCATATTGTGAATTGGTTAAACATATAACTCGAATCTACATATTTTGTCAACAAAGTTTTTTTTAAAACAAAAACGAATATGTAAACTATTCAACCCTCCTTCTAGTTTCCATACCTTAGATATGGAATGTTTATTTAATGTGATATGTGTTATTTTGCCATAGACTTAAAAGATTATGAATGCGGATGAAAATGTGAAACACTTATTAGATAAGTGTTAAATGTAGAAGTATATGTGTATAATAATCATAAAGTATAAGGTATTTAAATATTGGTTCTAAGTGAATACATATGCGTATGATGGTATGAGTTTATGAAGTTGTAACATTTCTGAATTTAAGATCAATATTTAAACCGAGCTCTAAATTCTATTTCTAATTTTTATGGAATTTATTATCTTTATTTTTTGTCGGTCTAACGAAAATCGTCTTTTTAGCTAGTTACGAATCGTGCCTTGAATATTTATTTATTTTAACGTTTAAGAAATCAATATTCCCATACTTTAGCTTCGAGAGCTTATTTATTTTTTCATTTTAATACTTTTCGACTTTTATCCGCGTTTGGTCGAAACATGTCAAAATAGTATTTTTACAATTTTTAACATTTTAACTACATGTTTTAAAAACAAATATTGTGGTATAAATGTTTTACAAAAATAAAAATAAAAATAAAATTTATAAACATAACATATAAACCAAACACTCTCTTTAATTGTTTTAGGCTCCATCAAAACTAGAAACCAAACACCCCCTTATTATATTTTCCTCCTACTAAATTCTAAAACAAACACACCCTTATTACCTTTTTACTCCTACTAAATATTAAAACAAACACCACCATATTTTTTTTATATAAGTCGATACAAACTAATTGGTTCCAATATATATGATTTACCTTCCTTTTAAAACACATACACCGTCAGTTATAAAAAAAATCGGTCTCTCTTTTACTCCCTCTGTGTTCGAAGACCAAAAACAAAAAAACCAGGAAAATCATCACCAAAAATTTTACAATCACTTCCTATTAGTCCTAAATCACTTCCACACTAATCCTTATCATTCTTTTCAAGAAGAAATCAGCATGCAATGCTTTTTAAAAATTTTTGGTTTTTGAAGATTTAATTAAATTGAGGGTAATTGGGGTTGCAATGGTTTAATATTAAGTGTGTAATCAAGATTTGAAGTCAAGAAAAGCTAGGGTTTGATTATTTGGGGTCTTGTTTGATTCAGTTAGGACAAGGAACACAAGGTCGTTCGTGTTTTGAATTTTTACCTTGCTTTATTGTGAGCCTCCTAAATCTCTATTTAATATTATTTTCTAATGTTTATGCTTATACTTACTTTTCATACTTTAGAATCCATGTGGTTGTGTGCTAGAATAACAATTGGGATGGATTTTGGTTGATTGAAAGTGTTTAGATGACGGAGATAGGTTAGTTAGGTGTATTTGTGAAGTTGTTGCGTTGAGAAAATAGCGTTTGGAGGTGTTTTGAAACGCGTCGGTCAATGCAGAAAATTACATCGCCCCTTTTGAGTGTCATAAAAATGTTTAAATTAATTTTGACTTAAGAAATATGGTAGAGCTTGTTTTTATGATCGTTTCCATATAAGGATCGTCCCATAACTCCCAAAAACGAAGTTTTTATGGTCAAAAGAAGTTTAGAAAAAGTTTCGCAAAAATTCAGCTCATAAGGTAAATAATAGTTGCTGACAGAATCGTAAATGGGCGTTTTCATCATTTTCTGTATCGTGTTGGGTCTCGGCTAAAACACGAAAGTTGTCTGGAATATCGTTTTGCATAAAAAAAGCGAAATTTGGTCTAAAAGTACATAAAAGTGGGGGTTTTACTCAAAACACACGTCTGCGTTTTAGTTTATAAAAATTAAGCAACTGTAGGGAAAAGTAAGCTGATAACTGTTTTAACTTGGATTCAGACCCTTTCTGCTTCGACCGCCTTATCGCTAAAACATGAAGTTGTTTCTTCGGACTTTTACATACAAAGACGCGAAACTTGGACTGAAAAATGTTAGACGATAGAAAATATAAGGGTAAAAGTTAGTGATTTTTCTTTTTGAAAAAGTTGAAATAGTTGCTGATTTTTGTCAAAAAGTGGTAGTTTGAGCGTTCTAGTGTCCGTTTGAGCGTTCTAGTGTCCGTTTGAGCTTGCAAAATGTTAACGAACACTATTAGATGTTATATATATATTATTGGGTGTGTTCGGTCACGTTTCAAAATAGTAAGGCTATTTTTGGAAACTTTATATATACGAGCATAACGAGGAAAATAAGGATAAGTTATATGAGTTTATTGTTCGTACAGGGTTAACGGGAAAAGTTAACATTTTATAACAATAAAAACATCTTCGAATATCCGAACTTTCCAGAAATGGAAACTTTCTAAAAATAGAAATTTTCCTAAAATAGTAACTTTCTAAAAATAGAAACTTTTGAGAAAAGTGGCGTAAATTAATGACGAGCGTAATACTGTTAATGAGAGCGTCTTAATAAATAAAACTTAGGGCGCACATGTGGATTCCATAAGTATGTAATTATATGTATGTGTAGTAAATATATTTACTTATGTAACTTATGCATTTTTCTCTCGGTCTTTATTTCTTAATCACGAACCACTATATTATAGGTCGTGGTTGAGACGTTGTTGTCATTGTTCGTTCGTTGTTTGTCACACCCCACCAAGGCGGAAACGCAAGGCGTAAACAAGAATGGATATCATCATAACACATGGTTTCTATATAGAGAATACTAAAATGAAACTAAAGTAAAGCAAAGACAAAAAGTGTCATAACAATACCCAAAACCTAATGGTATCTTTATTAATAAGAAAAAGGTCTCGTCAATAAATGACATGCAGACAATAAAATCCATGCAACAAACATAAACAAACTTAGGAGCGAACTCCAATGCAATCCTAGCGGTCATTCTAGCCACTTCCCTTAGCTTTAATATCCTCATGAACCTCACCTGAAAATGATGCTTAAAAACGTCAACACAACGGTTGGTGAGAGTCATAGGTTTACGACACACAAATCAATCTTAAAAAAAAACAAAACAATTTGTTGTGATTAACATAACATATCATGGCAGAACAATTTAAGCAAGCTATTACATAAGCTATCATACAACTCATAATCAATCATAACAGGACAGAATGTGCCCACGATCCACATAACAAAGCCTGGGGTAATCCATTACTCTCAGATCGGAATCACACAGTATGAAGTATTATTTCAACCCTCCAGTTAGATTTGGAATGAGTAGAGTCACTACCCTACAACCGGAATCACACAGAAATCACAACAACATTAAGCATATCACCTATAATAACCACATAAACGTTCATGAGCGATTAAACACATTCAAAACATTTTTGCATCATTTCCATCCCAATGTAAAACATTAAAAGTGGGACTATGAAACTCACCTCATACTTAGCTTCCCAAAAGAATCCAACAAAAGCTTCACAAACACTTCACGGATAATCTAAACAATTAAGCACCCAATAAGCTACCATCAATTAGGCATTCAACCCAATATGATGTAACCTCAACTATGATGGATATATAAGCTATCTACCATAGTTATATACTTGATTTAAACCTTTTCTAACTCCTACATATGCCATTTACACTTCAATGCTACACTTTAAATTTTCTGGTTTTGAGCAGAATTTTATACTCACTTACACGTCCTAAACGTACCACTTAAACACTTCTATAATTTAAATCAAAATTCACCATGCTACATATATGTCCTATGAATCTATCATAGCTCTCCCAAAGTCATTACCCTTTTACAAATACCATTTAGAAATTTATTAATCCAAAGTGTCCAGAATTCGTCCAGAATCTGACACCCTAAAAGTATGGCACTAGCTGACCACTTTAGACCTCCTTACATACTTAGAAAAAATTCAGGGGTCACACACAATATATAAACTAACTTCCACGTGATTTTTAGCCTCTAACTAGATGTCTAAGTATTTTTAGAAAAATCAAAACCAAAACTGAAATTCGTCACTGTTTTACACACGGATTTTGTAACGACCTTTTGACCCACTTCTCGACAATAAAAACTCACGAGACCAACTTTTATGGAAAGTAGACTCTCTGAGGTTATCTCCAGTATGTTGTAAATTGTTTATTTGATAATTTATGATTGAGTTATGACCGTTACAAAACTGCCTAATTTTCTGCAGTGAATTAAAACGACTATATCTAAAGATCAAGCCCTAACCGACTAACCCAATTATGAAAACAATCAAACGAATGATCAAACATGATCTATACATCATAAAATTTCAGAAACATAAAACCCTAATCCAAACCCTAGCCGAAAATTACATGATTAAAACCCTAATCCATCATGCTAGATTACATTAATTAAAATAAGAACTAGAATTAAAATAGAATTAGAAAATACCTTACCCTAAAATTTTTCTTCTTTTTCTTCTCTTGGAAAATTCGGCCGATCCACAATAGGGGGTTTAGGGATTTTATTCTTTGTATTTATAGGCCTCCTAAAAGATCCTAGATAAAGCCTAATTAGAATTTGTTTTCTAATACAATTCCTTTCTTTCTTTTTTTTCTTTTCTTTTTTATTCCTATTATTCGGCCGAATAGGCCTTTTCTTTTTTTTCTTTTGTTTATTAATTATATAATTACTTGTATTTTCTTAAATAATCTTAAATGTTATTATGGAGTACACCTTTTTGCATAAAAGCATATGCACTAACTTATAAAAAATAAATACCTAACTTTTGCATTTCAACCTATTTTCCAAAAATAGAACTTTTACAGGTTTTTAAACTTACCACTCAAAAATCTAAAACCTATCCTTAGATTATAACACAAAAATACGTATTACGTAATATACATTACCAAATTTAACCGGAGAAACGCTCAAATCTTAATAGAATCATTTCTTGTAATCAAAGTGAACGAAATGAACCTCAACTAAATTCACCACTATTCCTATCTCGTGAGTTGATCTACACTCAATAGATTTGATTACCAATACCTTACATAGTACCAAGCATAAACTCATATAAAACGACACAAGCTTCACATACACATATATTTACATCAGGCGCCATAAGTCAATACTAACGGTTTGACGAAACTTGCTCAAATCATGGTTGTTCTCAATTATGCTCTTTTGTGAGGTATTATGAAATGGTGTGAACCTGCTATTGCTTCAGCTAGTATTGGAAGGTCCCTTCCTCTGTAAAACTGCTGACAAAAGCTACAAAGACGAATAAATTAAAAGCAAAAGAGCACTTATGTTTGTTGGCCTTTCCTGGCATGATCACCTATTGAAGTTTTAATGGAATAAAGGCTTGCAAAGACCTTATGGGAAAGCAATCATGCTAGGCTCAGTGTTTTTGGAGGCAACAAAGAATCAAAGAAAATGCAAAAAACCTTTCTGAAGCAGCAATATGAGAATTTTACTACGTCAAGATCTGAAGGGCTAGATAAAACCTATGATAGGTTTCAAAAACTCATCAGCCAATTGGAAATTCATGGTGAAGTTATCTCCCAGGAAGATGCAAATCTTAAGTTGCTAAGAAGTCTACCATTCAGCTTGAACAATATTGCCTCCCCTTGTCATGCGTAACAAAAGCTGTTCTAGTTGGAGTTGAGGCATGGGTACGATTTGTACAACAACTTGAAGTGTTATGGAAGCTGGATTAAAAGCCAATCAAGCTCCAAATCAAATCTAGAATGTGCTTTTGTATCTTAAATGATAATAGCAGTACTAATGAAGCAGTTAATACTGCTCATGATGTTCCTGCTGCTAGGTCAAAGGGACAAGCTTCTTCCTCAACCTATGCTGATGATGTCATGTTTTTCTTCTTTGTCAATCATCTATTATTCACAATTGGAAATAAACAATTTGGAGCACAGAAGTGATACTTGATGATCTTGAAGAGAGGATCTACAAATGGGCATGGTGGCCATGCTTACCATGAGGGTGGAAGGAGATTATGTAAGAAGACAGGAAGGAATCTGAATTTTCAATGGCAAAAAAAAACTGTTGGCATTTGTTAAAGTCAAAAGTTGGAGATGATTACAAATGGTCAAAGGAGAATAGGTAACTTGCTAGAGATATACAAGGCGCACCAAGGAATCAGGGGAATAGAAATGGAGATGCTTCAAGAAGGATTGTACCAGTAGAGGACTCATAGAAAATGCCCTTGGGTTGTCAAGATTGGATTATGATGGTTAGGATTGGTAGCTTTTAGGCTGAAGAAGACATCACTAAACTTTGCTCTAATGGCCTTTATACATCCCATTGGTTCTCAAAGTTTATCAGAGTTCAGACTATGAGGTACATCTTGCTCTAAAGACTTGCTTAGAAATCATATGATACTCTTCAAAAAAAAAAAAAAAAAATTAGTCATGATCAAACAGCGTTGTTGGCTCTTAAAATCTAATCTAGAAATTATTGGATATCAATTAGTCTTCAGAAATCATTAAAGACTAGAATTGTTTTCATGTGAAAAAAATGAAGCTGTTTATGAGGGAAGTCATTGCATTTTTGAAAAATAGTGATGTTTAAGGTAAAGAGATATTCTATTCATAGCTTAAAATCGTTAGCAGAGGCTTTAAGAAAAGTAAGATGATTTAAAACTTAAAATTAGAAAGCTTTAAACATCGTCATGAAGCTATCATAAAACTGATAAACAGTCAAATAAGTGTTAATAAAAAGTCTGGGGTTGGTTTTGACAGTCAAATGAATGAAAATGAATTGCATGATTGTCATCTGAATAAAAGTAAAGTGTTTAATAGTGCATCTGATAGTAGTGTGAATGAGATTGAAGAGGAAAATAATCAAGTAAATGATAGGTTTAAGAAGGTTGAGGGATATCATGCAGTTCCCCCTCCCTACACTGGGAACTACATGCCCTCAAGGACTGTGAATGATCCTTTGCTGGATTAGATAATTCTGTCTATAAAGCTAATGTGAGTGAAACATCTCTAGTGTGCTAGATTAAATCAACTACATCTTAAGTCTAGTAAGGGATATTTGGATCAAACCTAAAGATGTTAGGGCCTTGATGCTCCTATCATTAAAGATGTGAGAGTCTGAATAGTGGATGATGTTGGCGTGATAGACCTTCATTTAAATAGAATAACCATAGTTCATGGCTAAAATTCATATTTTGTTAAATCAGATGAAAATACTAGGAAATATGTTATTGAACAACACACATATAGGCAAGCTGAAAACCTTAGGAAAATTTAGAGTCCTAGGGTTGATAAAAGAAATTAGAATGGAATAACGACTCAAAAACTAGGGGATGGTTTTAAGTTTAATAATAAAGCTTGTTTTATATGTGGAAGTCTTAACCATTTAATCAAGGATTGTAACTTTTATGAAAATAAAATGGTTGGGAAAAGTTCTGTGGTTGGAATATTATGGGAAGGGCTTACTGGGTTAAGGAGTAGTTAAAACATGCTATGAACAAATGCTCAGAGAGTGAATCACCAAACAAATTGACTCCCACATCCTAAAAGAATTTAGATCTCAACAGCAGTTGCCACAAAGTCGGGACTAGTGCCAGTTAATGTATGCTAAGCAAAGCTCTCAAGTGCAGCAACATCAATTCAGTACTGTGACATGCATGTTTAATCACTGCTGCACCGCATAAACAAAAATTAAATGCTGCATCATCCACAAAATCTTCTTATTTTAAAGCACATTCACCATTGAGAAGGCCTTTTAACAAAAAATCAGCAGCTAAATCCAATAATTTTAATAAAAAAGTTTATACTGCTAAGGTTAATAATGTAACTACTGCTGGCACAGAAGTGGTAGTTAGTACTGCTGAGAGAAAAAGGGAAAATGCTGTTAAGACCTCAGCATGATGGATTTGGAGACCAACAGGAAAAATAATTGACCATATCTCCAAAGACACTGGATCATACATGCATAAACAATTTGACTATGTTGATCCTCAAGATGACACCTCCAAGTAGGTGATGGCTTGGGTCCCCAGAGTAATTAGTTCTTTTGTTTGGAGTGTAGGTAATCCACAATATGCTTTACAGGATCCAAGGGATTTTTTATAGTGGATGCTCTAGGCATATGACTGGAAACAAGTCCTACCTAACAGATTATCAAGACATTGATGGAGGATTTGTTGCATTTGCTGGAAGTCCTAAAGGAGGTAAAATTACTGGAAAAGGTAAAATTAGGACTGGGAAATTAGACTTTGAAGATGTATACTTTGTAAAGGAACTTAAGTTTAATCTTTTCTCTGTCTCACAAATGTGTGACAAGAAAAACAGTATTCTTTTCACTGAGACTGAATGTCTTGTTCTATCTCCTGACTTTAAGCTACTTTATGAAAGTCAAGTCTTGCTTAAAGTTCTCAGACAGAACAACATGTACAGTTTTGATCTAAAGAATGTTGTTCCTTTAGGAGATTTGACTTGTTTATTTGCAAAGGCTACAATATATGAGTCTAATTTATGGCATAGGAGGCTTGGTCATATAAACTTTAAAACTATGAACAAAATTGTAAGGGGAAACCTTGTTAGAGGCTTACCTTCAAAGCTTTTTGAAAATAACCATTCTTGTGTTGCTTGTCAGATGGGAAAGCAATACAAAGCCTCTTGTAAGACCAAGCTTGTAAGCTCTATCAGCTATCCCTTACAAATGTTGCATATGGACATATTTAGGCCAACATTTATAAGGAGTAGGGGTGTAAACGATCCGAGCCGAGTCGAGTTTTAGCCTAAATGAGCTAGGCTCGTTTATTAACTACTCGGCTCGAGCTCGGCTCGAGCTTGAATACAAATTTTTATAAATTGGCTCGAGCTCGAGCTCGGATATTTTTTTGTTGTTCGAGCTCGAGCTCGAGGCTCGTTTAAGATATTTCGTATCGATCGTCTAGGACAGAAACTAAGATAATTGATTTTCGTGCAAATTTTTTTCTACCTTCCTTCAGAACAAATCCTACTGATTGTTTATCCCTTGTTTCAGGTAGTGCATGACAAGGAGTTCAACGAACGAACTATACATACCCTACAAAGATCCTGAACAAGAATTTCGATCATCAAAGAAACACTTCAAGTCACTTAGCCTTGACGAATTGAGATCTTCGAATTTCAATCTACTTTCTGTTAGCCTTAAAATATGGTGACATATCTGGAATTACATTAGTTCATTTATAGTGTGACACGTAGGGACTAATAATGAAAAGTTACAATAGTTAGGTGTCACTAGGACTATAAATACCCCCTCCATACTTCTATGGAGGGGTGAGGATAAACATTTTTGTCTCATAAGTGTGTGTTGTTTCTCTTTCTAGAAAACACACATACTCTTTCCTTTCTCTATCTAATAAAATGACTTACTTTCATTTCTATACTCCCCGACCTCCGGATCGTCTTTTGTTAGTGAAATCTTATTGTTAACAATTGGCATCAGAGCCTAGGAGCATATCGTGATCATTGTTTTGCTGAATCAGCGTGTGTTCGTGGTGGATTTTTGTAAAAACTCAAACCGAACGCACCCTTTTTGCTTGACTTTTGATCTAAAACGTGTGTTTACGATGATCAACTAGGACTTTTGTTAGTCTTATATGTACTAGCAACTTATTTATATGGCGGAAGTCATGATGGGCAAACCTCTTAGAGAAGTCACTCGACTCAAATATGATTGTGTTAAGGGGTTAGTTTCATTTACTAGGATCTTTGAGAACTATACATTCTAAATGCCCCGCACTATACCGGGCTTAAAAGTTTAGGTTATGTGTCATGAAGTAGGATTCTACCTATTCTTGTACTAAGAGAAATAGATTTGATAAATAGATTTCAGTATCCCTATGAAAAGAACAAATTAATGTATAATAATTGCTTAGATCTAGGTCCCGACTCCTAAATTGATAATGATATGAAGGAATGGCTCACACGTGGACATGTGAGCATTCATGAAACAATGTAAGGGATATGACTCCAAGTCTAGCTAAAAGACTCTTAAATAAAAAAAGTGCTTATTAGGAGGTAACCCAATCTTTTAAATTCTTGCAAATTAGGTGTGTCGTGTGTTTTTATTCTTTATCGTTTATTTTTAATGTTTGAGTAATCATGTAATCATGCATTGTTTTGTATTTAACTTCGTCATAATTGCAATCAAAGGTATTTTGTAATCATGCTTTGGTTAATAAGAACCAATTCAAACATGTTTAATAAATAATTTTTATTAATTCGCGTCTTGTGTGTCATGTTTTGAGTCTTATGATTGTGTTAACTATTTTTGTGGTTTATGCAGTAAAATTTTGTAGGAATAACTAATGGGACTTGCGTGCAGGAATTTTTCAAAAAGAGAAAACTATTTCTTTACAGGAAGCTGGAGACGGCGTCAGGATTTTCCTGACGACGTCACCAGCCCAACTACATTAAAATTTATATTTTTTTAATTTTTGAAAATTAGTTTTGTATAATTTTCAGAATTTTTAATTTTCCTAAAAACTTGCAGAAAACCACAATAACATTAACACATTCTTCATATCTTTATTTTCTTTCGTAGTGCCAAAACCCTAAATCATAAAGTTGTATATATCTTTTCGCCATGTTTTACGCTAGGTATAGTTGTTGCTTGTCTTTTATTTGTAGGTTATATTTGATGAGGAGAACCCGGGAGTTCTTAGGATTTTCATGTGGATAATTCTTGGGTGACGATTTAGCTGAGATCATTTGTTTCTTCTCTATTATTGAGCAAAACCAGGGGAGTACTAGTTTCTTTCGCTCTTTTCTTTTTCCCTTTATTCGTTTACGGGTACTTTCAAGAACATTGGGGACAATGTTCATAATAAGTGTACGGAGAAATAAGCCCTAGAAACTATTCCTTCAATTGTCTTTGCTTTGTCCTTAAAATGATGAGTAATATATAGAAACATAGCGTAAAGGTAATTTTGACCCAAATTTAATATTTTTTTTATGGCACATACCGGTGAAACTTAGTACTATTAGCGTCTCACTGGATAGCAAATTATATGACTAGCACAAAAACCGTAACACTCAAAAAAATTCCACCCCAAAATGTGAGGTTCGCCCCTAGATCTTTAGGAATTCAAGCATCCATATTTGGTGCTTAAGATAATTTATACCTTTTGCTTTCTCGAGTTAAGGATTTGAGCAATCGCATGTGTCCACGTTCATGGAAATTGTTCATGCAGATGTGTTTTATCAACTTTTCTGGAGCATTGGTATCAAATTACATTATATGAGAGTGTATCGTAGTGTAAATAAATTCTAGAACTGATTTCTCGCATGCACCCCCGAACGAATATTCACCAAGCCCTAATGACAAGAAGTAGTGGTCGTTGGTGTGGTTTGACTTCTACAAAATTCCGCTGTGCACGTCAATGACAAGTAGAAGATTGTTCAAGCTACAACAAAGTTTCAGGATCTACTCAAGATAGGGATGTTGGTTTGGGGGGAAGCTGATTCAAAAACTTTGCCAAAAAGGAGTCTATGAAGAAAGCTTTTTAAGACATGCTGCATGAATTGGGGGGAAGTTAATCCAACTCGTGCATACTACAATGGTTCCTGTACAAGTAAAGACACTGAAGATCCAAGCTGGAGTACAAGTTTCAAGACAAGGAGAACTCGGAAGACATCTTCAGCTTTGGAAGCGCTTTGGAAGACTTTATTTGTGTTGTATTTGTACATGATAGGAACATTGTAAGTAATTCCGTATGTCCACATATTGGGGGAAGATTGTTAGCCTTAAAATATGGTGACATATCTGGAATTACAATAGTTTAGTTATAGTGTGACACGTAGGGACTAATAATGACAAGTTACAATAGTTAGGTGTCACTAGGACTATAAATACCCCCTCCATACTTCCATGGAGGGGTGAGGATAAACATTTGTCTCATAAGTGTGTGTTGTTTCTCTCTCTAGAAAACACACACACTCTTTCCTTTCTCTCTCTAATAAAATGGCTTACTTTCATTTCTATCCTCCCCGACCTCCGGATCGTCTTTTGTTAGTGAAATCTTATTGTTAACAATTGGCATCAGAGCCTAGGAGCATATCGTGATCGTTGTTTGCTGAATCAGAGGTGTTCGTGGTGGTTTTTTTTTGGTAAGAAACTCAAACCGAACGCACCCTTTTTCGCTTACTTTTTGATCTAAAACGTGTGTTTTACGACGATCAACTTGTACTTTTGTTAGTCTTATATGTACTAGCAACTTATTTGGGTATCAAAACACGTTTTTGGATCAAAAATTTCTGGGTTTTTGAAGAATTTTTGAAGACAGCGAAACATGTTTGAAGGAAGCGAAATGTGTTTTGAAGACAGCGAAACATGTTTGAAGGGAGCGAAATGTGTTCTTGAATGGAGCGAAATATGTATTTTGGAGCGAAATATGTATTATTAAGCGAAATATGCAGGTCAAGTCACATTTCGAGCGAAATATGCAAAATTTCTTCAAGCGAAACATGTTGGAAGAGTTCAAGCGAAATGTGCAATTTCCTGTCAAGCGAAATGTGCAATTTTTTCTCAAGCGAAACATGTTTCTTAAACCAAGCGAAATGTGTAATTTCCTTAAACCAAGCGAAATGTGTAGATTTCAAGCGAAATATGCATCAGGTGGGCATGTGACTGAATTTGGGAATATGATCATCAAGACAAATCAAAACATAAACACCAAAGCAAACACAACACTTCATGCCAAAACGATCCTGAAAAGATTCACTAAAATGACAAACGGGTAAAGATTCGGACTATGATGTCAAGTGATTACGAAGTTGATTTGGTATCCCTTATTTGAGATTGAAGTTGAGTTTCACGAAGGCGTCTACTTATTTCATCATCAAGACTTCCTTCTACTTTCTACTTCTTTTCTTCAAACCCAATCTATCATTTGATGACTTGCTTGAACATATACAGTTATGATTGAGACTTGAATTATCTAGTTTTTAGTAGTCGGGGTGGTTGGTTGAAGACCTGGTTACTATCACTTAAAAGAGTTACGTTGTAGTACTCAGTGTCACACGCAGAAGCCGATGTGGATAATTTCAAGAGGTGTTGTACTTCTTATAGTACTTAGAGGCTTTCTTCTGCACCGTTCTTCAATCAACAACAGTGCAAGCTTAAGTAACAAATTTGGGGAATTTTACTTCATTTTCAAGTTTGGTATATCGGGTCTACTTGACCAAGTGGTCACAGCAATAGCTGACAGAATACGAGGTTGGTAAGTTAGCCAGAGAGTTAAAAGGTCGAGATGTGATCAACAACTCTCATGGGATATTTGAAGCAATTGAACATCATTGATGCTTCACAGTCTCAGCAAAATCTTTCAAAGTTCTTTAATGTCTTTCATAACTTTTCAAGATTATTGCTTATGACAAGAACTTCTCGTGTATATGGTCGTACACGTCAATGATGCTCCCGAGAGATCGAAACCATCATGGGGGAATACGTGTACTTTGATACTTTGATGTTATCAGGTCAACTTCCAGGGGGAAGTAGTTTATACTACTTCCCTTAGTATGGTTTGTAAAGTTTTCTATAAGCATGAGAAGAATTGTTGTTGATCTCTTTCATGTTTCCTCAAACAGATAATCATCAAGACCAAACGTTATGATACAATACAGAAGCAGTATTAAATGGTAGGGTTGACTGCTTCTTCTATAAGATTCCGCTATGCACTTTAAATGTCAATGTTAGAAGATTGTTCGATCTACATCAATGTTTCATAATTTGCTCAAGATACGGATGTTGATTTGGGGGGAAGCCGATTCAGAAACTTTGCCAAAAAGAAGTGTTTGAAGAAAGCTTTTTAAGACATGCTGCATAATTTGGGGGGAAGTTAATCCAACTCATGCATAATTCAATGGTTCCAGAACAAGTCAAGCCATAGAAGATCCAAGCTGGAGTACAAGTATCAAGACTAGAAGACAAAGACGTCATCTTCAGCATTGGAAGCACCCTGGATATCATTTTATTTTGTTGTATTTATACTTGTTAGGAACATTTTAAGTAATTCCGTATGCCCACATATTAGGGGAAGATTGTTAGCCTTAAAATATGTCGGCTAATACGGAATTACATTAGTTTACATTAGCCGGACACACAGGGACAAGAAATGTCAAGTGTAGTAAATAGATCGTGTCCCAGGCTATATATATCCCCTCCATACTTCCATGGAGGGGTGAGGATAAACATTTGTCTCATAAGTGTGTGGTGTTTCTATTTTTAGAAAACATACACACTCTTTCCTTTCTCTCTCTAATAAAATGGCTTACTTTTATTTCTATCCTCCCTGACCTCCGGATCGTATTTTGTTAGTGAAATCTGTCCTTGTATATATATTTGAGATGACTGAGATTCATGGTAGTATTTATTTTACGGAAGAATGGGGAAGAAAAGTTAAGTCAATACCCCCATATTTGTTGAATAGTCTCCATGTTGTTTTGATCCATCTCAATTCGGGTCATTAGATTAGTTTATATTATTGAGTTGTAAAAACTCAAGTGTAGGGGTGTATCAATAAACCCCAAGTCATGTATTATTATGTTTAAGCAAATGGCAGGACAAAAATGTACGAAAAAAAGAGAAAAAGAATAAAAAACGAAAAAATATAAAAATGTGAAAAAAATGTACTTGCTGTCATTTTGCTTATGTTTATGTTTACGTTTAGCATAGAGTTAAGAAAAGAAGAAGAAAATATTTTGATGTATAATTTTGTAGAGTATTGTACATCTTTGTCCAAGAGTGGTCGAGTCTTTGGCTTAGCAACCAAATCAGTGTGTACTCCTATAGATAATTAACTCACAATTTCTCCTCAAATTCAGCCAAAAAAGTCACCCCTAAATATATCCCATCCATTTCCATTACTGTTATCATACACCTACACCCAACAACCTTTAAAGACCTCTTTGATAGTAATTCCTAGGTGCTTACACCTTAGCGATGGAGGTTTGATCCTTTATCAAGCCTATGGTAATTTATATGCTATGACAAGTAATGAGTGTTAAATTTTCCGTTTCCCATATTGTTATAATTGATTATACACCCGAGAGAAAGAGAGAATCCAAAAACTTATTGTGAGGTGCTAGTGTATAGTTTCCGTGTTTTTAACTACGAGGTCTAATTGGTTGTGCCATAAATATCTTTAAAAAGTAGGTTAAATTCCCCCGATATTGCTATTGTCTAGGTAGAAAAACTCATTTTCTTGAGGATAAGGAAATCCTAAGTGTAAGGGTACTTGATGAGGTATCATTTTATATAATTTTTCAGGGTTATTTAAGCCCTTAAATCATGCAAATATCTCCAAAATATGCACTTAATTGCTTCTTTTTGCATTTTTAGCACTTGGATAGCTTTTGGAGGAAATACACGTGATTGCGCTCATTTGGAGAAGAAACGAACAAGATTACAACTCTACATTCAAGTCAATGAAGGATTATGCTTACAGACTGTGGAGACGGCATCAGAAATATGTGTGACACCATCTGAACTTCAAAAGGGCGGCGTCAAGATTCTTTGTGATAACGTCAGGATTGTAGCTGACTTAATGAAACCCTAGATGTCTTGGTGAAGGTATGACGTCAGGAAAATAGCGACGCCGTCAGGATGTATTTTCCTATATTAACAAACTCGTTTTTAGGGTTTTTGATATAGATTAGAGGTGGAGTCGTAAAGTGACGATTTGTAGCAGATTTTGGGAGTATTTTTGGGTTCCCTAACCCTCTTGTATCTTCCCTACTTGCATGACTTAATATATTGAAGTTTTTCTATCCATTAATCTTTGAATATGTTTATGTGTTGTTTGAGTAATTGTCCTTCATCTATCTTTAACATGCTAGGCTAGATCTATCAAGTGTTTGCTTATGATTGCATGTGAATTAGTACGTAGATCTTAATAATATCGCTTCTTGTTGATGTGTGCGCGTGTTAGGCTCTAGAACACTAGCTACTTAATTGACTGCAATGATGCCCAGAGTAACACGATTGTGTAGAAAGGATTTCATCGGTAATAGTCTTCATACTACCTTACCCATCTATGGATGATCACCTTTTACGGTATTTTAAACGTAGATGGCGTTATTAGAACTAGAAGGGGGGTTGAATAGTTTACCGCTTTTCAAATTTGTTTACTGTTTGTATATAAAACCTTAGATTTGAGTTTATATGATTTCAATGTCAACACAATATGAGCAATCAAGATACGTATATAAATAATGATAATAACACAATATTAATTTACGAGACAAAAGGAAAGAGTTAGAAGCTCCTCTTCGCCCTACTTCACTCCTCGAGTACCCAACTCGAGAGTTCTCGTCACTATGTCAACAAGCTCCTTTTTGGCGGAGAAAACCGTACACAAGTAGCTTACACCAATTTCCGACACTAAGCCAAATGTCAAGTTCTAATCTTAGCTAAAACCAATCCACCACATGCTTGTATTCTTAGGCCTAAAATACTAACCACTCTTCACAAGTATTTACCTCGCCTAAATACTAACACGATCAACCCGATCTAACTATTACACACGATCACAAGAGATATGAATGAATTACAGCATACAACACAATCGTAACTAAGTTACGTAAAAGTAAACTAAACTATAATACTTGTATCTTGTCGATTACGAGTATTCTTCTTTTGCACTAGGAGAGAAAAGCTTGAATCACATGGAAACAAATGCTTATGTTAATTGAATGATCAAAGGTTTTAGAATAATTAGATATGTGTTTGCTGATTTGAAACAGAGAAAATAAGTGTGCAAAAGGGTGAAAAAATCTGTGAAAAAATCTATAGAACGCTTCCATTTTTGTCCTTTCTTGAGGAGGTATTTTCTGGGGTAGATTTGATTGTTTTTAAGGGGAATTTGAATTCAAATATTTATTTTGAATTAAATATTTTCTTAAAAATAGAAAATATTTTATCTAAACTTTATAAAAAGTTTGTAACATTTTATAAAATAATAAGGTTTGAGAAATATTAAATACATTTGATCATTAAATAAATTAAGCATTTATTTATTCATACCATAAGTGATTTATTGTCGAAATGAAAATTTATGACTAATAACTTGTTTACGTTTAATTTTATATTTAACATTTTTACATTTTGTGATTATCAAAACGTAGAGAGGTCGAAAATATAAATAACGTTTTTAGACATTATTTGTATTAACAATCTCCCTTTTTTGATGATTACAAACTTTAAACTCATTAAATGTAAAATTATTTTTAAACAAGTTTTTAGTGAGTTTTGTTCATTTCTCCCCCTTTTGTAGAATCAAAAAGGCTTCGTCGATGCATAAATATTAATCTGACGTAACAAATGCTCCCCCTTGATGTGTGCTCCCCCTCGCTTGAGGGCTTTAAGGAATCGAGCTATGGTAACTTTGCTACAAAACCGAGTTAGAAAGGCAAGTCCTACATATATTTCTAATGACGAGCAATCATCACGGAAAATATTTAAACATGGCAAGAAAATTTTGTCTACCAACAAGATATATTTTTGTCAATCAATCATCACAAAATAAGTTATCATCAATCAACATACCAATATATGCAACATCAAAATTAAATAAAATAAGAACTAATGAATATATTATGCAACAAGTAAGATAATTTAGACCATAAAATTAAATTTCATTCATTAAAGATAGATATTGTGTATAAAACACAATGATACATCATGCATTAAAATTTCAAACTACAAAGGTCCTAAAACTTCTTGAATGCCATAGAACTTGCTTGTAAATGATAGGTAGGTTTTTATTGAAAGCTAGAAAGACTAAACATGTATAATGTCTAGTTTGTTGTTGGTGGTGAGTTTGGTGCGGAAGTGGTTGTTGTTGGATAGTTGCGAGGGACTTGAAGTGGTAAGTATGGTTGGGTGAGGAGATACTCAATCCAATTAAGATCATCACTCAAGGATAGGAATTTTTTTAGGTGTAACGACAACAAGGGCAATAACTAACATGATGTTAAACTTGTTCCAAAGTGATGGTATAAGGCAAGATTGATGTTGATAGCATTGTTAATGGGTTGGTGGTTTGGTTTGAGAGGTGCATTGCTAAAAGATTGGAAAGGTCTTGATGTTGATTGATCTCATCAACAAGCATTTCTCAACTTGGAGATGGAGGTGGTGAAGGTTGAGTTTGGTTGTCCCTTTGAGGTGAGGGTGAAGATTGAGCTTGAAGCACATTAGCAACATAGGGATTGATGAGTGAAGGTGAGTAAGCTTGTGATGAAGCTTGGTTTGAGGGTGCCATAAAATAGTCTTCTTTTTAAGGTTCATTATAAGGAATTAGAGGTTGTGTAGATTGAGTTTGGTTGTTACATTAAGGTGGAGATTGAGCTTGACTAACCCTAGTGATACAAGGATCAATAAGTGGAGGTGAGTAAGGTTGTGGCGAAGCTTGGTTTGAGAGTGTTATAGTAGAGTTATCTTTTGAGTGTTCATTGCAAGGACATGGATGTTTGGGCATTAGTGTAGGTGTGTCAAATTCATTAAATGGATGACAGTGCTCATTTTCTTTCTCTAAATGGGTCTTATGGAGATTTTTGGTTTCTTGGATAATTTGGAAGAGGCATTTTGAGAGGGAACATTAAATAGGAGAAGTTAAGGATGATGAGCATTTTATAGTGAAAGGATGAGATGATAATGTGCTTCAAGGAATGTTTCTGAATTTTGCGAAAATATAGTTGGGTCTAGGTAAAAAAGGGTAAAAAAGTAAAAAGAAAACAGTGAGATTTGTCTAGTAGTGGTCGGTCCCCTTATCTATATGGCTGACCCCTTTATCAATCAGGGGGCCGCCCTTGATAATTTAGGGGGCCACCACCTTGGAAAATCCAGGTTGTCTAGGGTTTTGTTTTCTTCTGAAATTTGAAAGTAAAATGAGAGTTTTGGTGGCCATTTGCAGCAAGTCCTATGTTTATAGCTCACAAAGTTCCAAACTAATCATATTTGCTATAATATTCTAGCAAAATCACAATGCATTTTTAATAACATAACAATAATCATGCAATCACATGTAGATAATTTAATACAACTAATAATCAATCAAGTTAAAAGAGTTCGTATTATGCGACAAACGTAATCACGTTAAGTGTTACGATTCCTATAGTTTCTTCTACTATTAAGTTCTAAAACTATAATCATAGTAATGTTGATGAGTTATCATTCGTTATTACTTAGAACTTGGTTGCTTCCCATGCTTTCATCCTCACTAGGTGGCTCTCACTCTCCTTCGAAGTAATCTTTATATTGTCCCATGTGAGCCATGACATGAGGGTAGGTTGGGTATTTAGGTTTATTTAGGTAAGGAAGAGTAGATGATAAGTGACAAAATAGACGAGTGAGCAACAAACCATATGGCATTGGAGAGTTAGAATTGTTTTTGACCGATGACATTCGGTTACCGATGAAGTAGGCAAGATTGTAGGGTTGCTTGTTTATGATGCAATACAACATGACGAAGCAGTAGAATGATGCACCCTAGATGGTGAAAGTCCAGTAGCCAAAAGCATCGCTAGCTTACACTCTGACCCGAGTAGCATGGGGCATGTGGAATCCCGTGTGAATCAGCAAGGACCACCTTGCAAGGCTAAATACTCTTGGGTGACTGATAGCGAAGTTATACCGTGAGAGAAAGGTGAAAAGAACCCCCATCAGGGAGTGAAATAAAACATGAAACCATAAGCTCCCAAGCAGTAGGGGAGCCTACGGCTCTAAGCGCGTGCCTGTTAAAGAATGACCTGGCAACTCATATGCAGTGGCTTGGTTAAGGGAACCTACCAGAGCCGTAGCGAACGCGAGTCTTTATAGGGTAATTGTCACTGCTTATGGACCCGAATGATAAGAGGAGGCAGATATGTGATCGCAAACTTCTCTGAGACTTAAAAAATTTTGTCGAATAATTTCATCCCAAGTTTGCATGTCGGTACGAAGTTCTATTTTGTGAGCTTTGTTGTGTAATGTGTTTTTGTAGTATGATTTTGGAGTAGTTTGAATGGAGTTTTTAATTTATTGAAGGGATGGATGTATGATATGGAACATAGACTTCTTGATTATTTTTAAGAGAGTCGATTAAGCATTCTTCCGAATAGGCACATTGACCTTGACATGGAATACCAAGAATATTGGCAAAGTGTTCAAGAGTGAATGAGCATAACATATCAAGTGCCCAGAATTTCAAATACCTAATCTGATTTAATGTATATCTATACATATAAAAAACTTCAGTTATATTAGTTCCCCTTTTAACATGTACGGTGGTTATTGCCACAATGTCGAATAGGAAGAGGTAAGAACATGCTTCGACTAATGGCCTAATCTTTGGCATTTTCCAGCCTATTATGAAACCACTTTTCCTGCATCATACAAAAGTAGGGACAAATATTTGTTAGTTAGTAATAAGATGATAACATATAAAGTAAAATACTAATATTGTCTACGTGGTGTGCTCAAAAAAATAAAACTGATTTGTACATTAGTTACAAAATAATGCAAAAAAACCCAAACTAATATTAGCATATACATAGTATGCCAAGGGAAATTATTATATTACCTTATTAGTTGTTGGTGACTTTGAGATGGTAACTATTACTGCGGTACCATGGTTAACGCATTAAACGTTAAACCATGGGTTTCGATTCTGTTCACCTTTTGATATGTGAGAAATCACATATCCTTTTTATATCAAAAATGGCCCTAAAATGAACAAATTGTGCAAATTATGCTTGTAGATTGCTTGTTTTGTCATTTGTGATGTGTAGGTACGGATATTGCAAAAATCACAAGAAAATGGTCAAAACCGGACAAACACGAACACGGGAGCGGATAGAGTGCACAAGAGCCGGGAGTTTGATAGCAAAAAGGTCAAATGGTCAACCTTGGTCAACACAAAGTCAACCCATGGTCAACAATGGTCAACCCACAAAAGACAAAAACCCTTAAAATACCCAAAATACCCTAAATGCTTAACACCGTTAGTCCTTTTAATATAAAAGACTAACGGTCGTTATCTATCTAACGAAAACCCAAAACCATATACACCCGGCCTAAATACCCACCCCTTTTATATCTTGGCCCGAGTCAAAATCCCAAAATGCCTCAGTCAAACAAACGGGTAAAAAGGGGGCCAAAAGGATGTTATTGTTCATCGTCGTGCCCAAGTATTACCATGCTCAATTAAACAAGTTAAAATCCCCTCCCAAGCTCAATTAATGATGTGGCCTCAAGATTCCAAGTACTAAGCTTACAACTCATCAAAAGAAACGTTATCAACAGCCTTTGATTGGTCAATTGGGACAAGGGATGACACGTGGGATGTAAACAAACACACTTTGAGGGAAATTTTACACTGAAATCAAGCTAAAAGAAACACACTCACTCCCAAAGAGTGGGATTGCCAGCTTGGCAATCCGTATGATGGAAATTGATCAAACAGCCAAAATGAAGGATCCAATGATTAGAGAGTATTCAAGGGCTGAGATCAAGACCAAGGGGAGCGTCTTTGAAGACCTAGAAGCATCTATTTCTGCCTATAAATAGAGCTCTTCTCACTCACAGTTGGGGGGATAGTTTTTAGTTTAGCTTTAGAATTAATTTTAGCTTATGCTTATTGTAATGCTTTTAATTTATGTCTTTCATTAATGTAATTTCCCTTTCAATATTGTACTCAGATTTCATTGTTAATAAAAGTTTAAATTTCTTATTGTGCCTTTGAATTTTCATAAGTTTGACTTTCATTTAAAATGGTTAAATAAGCTTTACAGTTTCATAAGCTCTTATTGTTCTTAAGCTACTAAAAGCTCATCAAATACTTGAATTCTAAATGGAATTGGATGGCTGCTTATAGAATTCAAGTAGGTATTAGTGCTTGAGGGTCAAGCATTAGGATTAGTATAGGATTTTGGATTTAAGCTTAAGCTATAAGCTTAAGTTGTTTGTATAAGCTCTATTAAGAGCACTCACCTCTGTTTAGCTGAGGTGTGAGGTACACTTCTCTTTATATTTTCAATTTTATCTTAATTTCAATTCATATTCTAGCTTAATTCTGCATAATTGCTTAATCTGCTTATTTGTTTGCTTATTTCTGTTAGTCTAGCTTACTTATGCTTATTATAGTTGTTATATGCTCATTATGCTTAATAATTAGTATTAAATCTTAGTTTCTTATAATCTGTCATAAAATTGTGAAAAAACCAAAAATATTAGCATAATTTGTAGTTCTGATTTTCTGGCTTAATCAGTTGGTTAGATTTGCTTAATAGGTCTGTTTTTAGCTTGTTATTATCTGGTTTTGCTTCTTTGAGTTTTAAATCTCCAAACTATAAGCTGAAAATGGATTTTAGTGATATAAAGGGGTGTTTGGGTCAAAGCAGTACTAACTCTAGTTAGTACTGCTAAGATCCCTTTAGTCCTTTATTTTGACTTAAAACCTCATTTTAAGGTTTATAGAAAAAGGATTTAAGGTATTTGTAGGTATTCAATCAAGTCTAGTAGGTAGTTTGAATCTGCTAGTCTAAATTCAGTAGCTCATGCATTATAAGTTCAAGTCCTTTCCAGCTTTTGTTATAGCTCTTTTTGCTCTTAATAGGTGTTCAAATGATATTCAAATCAAGTTTGTAGGCCTGCACTTAATGGTTTTAAGTTTTGGTTAGTATAGTGGTCAATTGCATCAGTAGAGAAAATAGACAAATAGCCATTTTCTAACTTAAAAATCAGCAGGTAAAAATAGTTTTTAGAATTTCAAATTTTGTTCACAAGTAGATTTTAGGTAATAGTAGATTTATTTCAGCTTATTTTGCTTTTAAAAGTTCATTAAGCTATCTGTTTTTAAGCTCAAATTCAGCAATTTGTCTTTTCATAATAAAAAGTGAATTCAGTATATGCTGAGTCTTTAAGCAGTTTTCAACAAGCTTTTTCCTTGTTCTCTTGATTTTCAAACTATGTTTCAAAAGCTGATTTGAGTAGTCTTTTGGATAAGCTTTCTAGAAATATAAGTCTCTTTGCCATAAGGTTCCTTTTACCTGCTTAAAATTAAGCTCAAAAGTAGCTAAGTTGTCTGTTTGGATTTCAGTTTTCAATAAATTGCTTATTTGATAATTCAGCTTATGGCTTATCCACTTAGCTCATTTATAGCTCAGTTTAGCTTAATAGGGTAGTTTTAAGATAGGGATAGCTTAGTTAGCCATAGTTTAGCTTATTTCAGTTTTTAAGTTTCTTAAGTTTTGAAAAAGGTCCAAAAAAGTAGTTTATTGTTTTCTGTCTGTTTTTAGCCCATTTTCTAGCTTATTTTCTAGCTTTTACAAAAAGTCTCTTTTATAAGATTTGCTTATTCTTATTTGTTTTACAACTTTGTTCAAAAAGTTTTGAAAAAAATAGCAAAAAGCTAGAGGCAGGATTCGAACCTGTGTCCTCTAGCTTTGCACACACACGTCTCACACTACACACACACTTTCCAACTGCGCCCTTGGGTCTTTTTCAAACAAACTTCCCCTTAGTTTTCTTTTATACACATTTTCTTTTTCCTTTTAAAAATATAAGTCGTAGCTTATTTTTCAGCTTTTAAGACTTATTTCCCGAGCTAATTTTTAGTTAGCATTTTTATTAAATCAGTCTTACTTTAATACACTTTTAGAAATTTTCCTAGAATTTTTAGAGTAAGTTTTGTATTTTTAATCATTTAATTTTGTTTGAAACTTTAAAAAATTATAAAAAATAGAAAAATAATCAAAAAAATAATTTTCTTTTTTATAAAATTTTCTTTTATCATATTCTAGGCTTAGGTTTTAAATTTACTTTCGTAGGGTTAATATTTTGTAATTTCATTTTTTAAAGAACGGGATTTGATCCCCGTTCTCGTTTTCTTCGTTTTTAAGCTTTAATCACTCTCGTTTTAGAATTTCCTTAGCGTTTTCTTTTCAAATAGTCAAATAGGATTAGAAAAAGTTTAAAAAATCATTTAGGGTTTAATTTTAGTATGCTTGCTTATTTGTCGCGTTTTATTGAATTCCCGTTAACGTTTTTAGTTAAAATTTGTTTTCCCTTAATTGTTTTTAAGTGTTTGCATTAATTTTCCCGTAGCTTTAGAAATCCAATCATAATCTTGTTCCATTCAAGCATCGATTATCAAAACGACTCTCGACTTTCAATTGCATTCCTCGTTGGGGATAACGACCCGGGAATCATACTCCCGGTTTACTACATTAATAGATTTTTGATTCTTATCCCTTATATTATATATTTATAAGTATATTATATATTTATTTATATTTATAATTTAAAGGGTTGAGTCAAGATCAATCATCCATCAATTCTGCTGCACAACAAGTTCACAATCATGAAGACTCACCTTCGACATATTTAATCATCGTTAAAGAACACGAGGCTCCTCCCATTGTAACTAGATCTAATGAACAAACTTATCCGATATATATGAACGAGACTGATGAATTAAATCAAGAAGACTATGCAGATTTTATGGTAATACGGTATTTGTTCCATATGATGCTCCAAATTTTAAAGAAGCCGAGTCATCAACAACAGTTCTAGACCTATCAAATATGCATGAGTTCCACCAAGTACAACCCTCAACACGTATCTGGACAAAAGCTCATCCTTTGGAACAAGTAATTAGTGACCCATCCAAACCTGTGATGACTCAAAATAGACATCAGACTGATTCTGAATTATGCATGTATGCATTAATCGTCAGCACTCTCGAACCAAAGAACATCAAAGAAGCTATGTCAGATCACACCTGTATAGAATCAATGCAAGATGAGCTGCATCAATTTGAGAGACTAAAAGTATGGGAACTAGTTCCTAGACAAGATGGAAAGAATATAATTGCTGTTAAATGGATCTGGAAGAATAAAAGTGATGCAGGTAACATTGTTATTCGAAAAAAAATATCGTCTTGTTGCGAAGGGTTACAAGAAGGAAGAAGGCATTGATTTTGAGGAATCATTTGCTCATGTTGCTCATCTTGAAGCCGTCAGGATGTTCGTTGCTTTTGCTGCACATAAAAACATCACAATCTTTCAGATGGATGTTAAGACTACATTTCTCAATGGTCCATTGAAAGAGGAAGTTTATGTTAGCCAACCTGATGGATTTATCGATCTAGATTTTCCCAACCATGTATACAGGTTGAAGAAAACTCTATACGGACTCAAACAAGCTTCACGAGCATGGTATGACAAAGTGTCTTCATTCCTGATTGAACATCATTTTACTAAAGGTATTGTTGACCTGACTTTGTTTACGCGACGTCACGGGAGAGACATATAACTTGTTCAAGTATATGTCGATGACATCATTTTTGGTTCCATAAATCCAGATTTTTTAAAACGATTTGCAAATCTTATGAAAAATAACTTCGAGATGTCTATGATTAGTGAACTAAAATTATTTTTAGGACTTCAAGTTCATCAATCAACCTGTGGCATATACATTAGTCAGTTACAATACGCAATTGAGCTTTTAAAGAAACATGATATGGATGATTGTGTCTCCATGAGCACACCTATGGCCACTAAGAGACTGGATGTTGATTTACAAGGCACTCCTACTAATCAAACGACTTATCGTCGAATGATTAGAGGGCTCATGTATCTAACAACTAGTCGACCAGATATTGCTTTTGCCATCTTTGTTTGTGCTCATTATCAAGCACGTCCTACGGTCAAACACCTCAAAGAGGTCACACGGATCTTTCGATACCTAAGACAGTCCTATAACATGGGCCTATGGTATCCGAAGGATTCCAGATTTAAACTAATTGCATATTCAGACGCAGACCATGCAGGATGTAAAGACGATTGCAAAAGCACTTCAGGAGGCTTACAATTTTTAGGTAAAAAGCTCGCGAGCTGGAGTTCTAAAAAGCAAGATTGTACTGCGATGTCAACAGCTTCTGCTGAATATGTATCATTGTCTGCGTGTTGTGCACAAGTCATCTAGATGCGAACACAACTACTGGACTATGGATACAAATACAATAAAATACCGATGTATTGTGATTCAAAAAGCGCTATCACTATTTCATGCAATCCGGTTCAGCATTCGCGTACAAAACACATAAACATCCGGTATCATTTTATTAAAGAACATGTTAAAAAGGAAACGGTGGAGTTATACTTTGTCGGCACTGAATACCAACTTGCAGATCTATTTACCAAAGCTCTTCTCAAAGAACGCTTTAAGTACTTAGTTCATCGCATTGGTATGAGATGTATGACTCCAACACAAGTTGGAAAGTCTGGCAAAGTTATCTTCTTGAAAAAGATCATACATCAAACATGTAAATAAATTTTTCAAAAACAAAATACAAAATTAAAAAATATAAAAACACAAAAAGATTTTCTTGATGTTTTTCAAAAACAAAAATCAAATACAAAAATAAAAAATGTAAAAGGACAAAAACATAATCTAAACAAAAACATATGACTTCTCATTCAAATCAGATTTATGATTTGATATTTTAATTAAAATTGCTTTCAATGTCAATACGGGATCATGATCTGAGGGGGAGTTATTTTGCTACACAAATGTGTTCTCATTGTCAAATAATGTGTTTTTATAAATCCCATTCACGTACATCACCTGAATTCTAATTGAAATATTCACATCGCTTTCAAAATCCAATAAAAACAATGATCTCTCGAATATTTGATAGCTTTTAATAAAATGGTATATTTTCGAGGGGGAGTTTTTTTTAATTTCTTTGTGAATATCTGGACTTTGAAAAAGGAAAAATTTCCATTAACGGACTAACTGTGCAAACTCAAAGGGGGAGTTTTTGTAATTTTGTAAATAAAATTCGGTATCAAAAAATCACATGGGCCAACTCTGTCATTTTTAAACATATTTTGGGAAGAAAAACTCCAAGGACTGACAATTTCCAAAGAGTTAAACTCGGTCGGTATAAATAGGAAAATTAATTTCATTTCTTATTTTTTATTATTCCGAATTTGATATCGAAAAAGAAGAGAAAAGTGTGATTTTCACAAGATCATATTTTTGAGTTCATTACAACGACCACAACCTTTTTCTCTTCTCAAACGTAAGTAATTTTCGATGTTACAAGTTTTGGAAATGAATTTTAAAGATGTTTGAGATCGAATTTGAATTTGATAGAAATTAGGGTTTTCAAAATTAGGGGTTTGGAAATTAATGATGGAAAAAAGCTTAATGATGATACTAATACAGTTTGTGCATGATTAATTGCAATAAACATGGATTAAATCTTGAGAATCATAAATTCGACAAAATTAGACAAACTCGATGGAATTTAAAATGTTGTCGAAATTGGTTTTAACTTGTGAAATTGACTAATCTTGATCAACATGGACTCATTATAGCTTAAAAGGATTAATAAGATCGAGTTTAATGAAAAACTTGGCCAAGTAATTCATTTTCGACAAGTCAGATTTGAAAAGGTCAAAATTTGAAAAAGTCAAATCTCGAAAAAAGTCATATTTCGGAAGTCAAAATTGAAAAAGTCAAAATCCATTTTCGGAAGTGTCGAATTTGTTAAAAAATGCACAAATTTTTTTTTGGGGGGGGGGGGGGGGGCTTACTAGACTTAGTATGTGTTGATGATATATATCTGAATGTGTTGTCCAAGGCTCGAATGTGTGTAAATAATAAGATGAGTCTCTCATATGACTTGAAGTTCAAATGTTTGTGAAAAACTACCTCAAGATTGAGCAAAAATTGATCAAGTTTTGATGAATTTTATATCTTGCGTCAAAAATGTCTATTCTCAATTGTTTATGTGGTCTAAGTCATGTCGAGTTATGACCCTTTTTGCATTGAACAGAATGAGGAATGAGTGACTTAGTGACCATTCAGTTGTTGAATTAGATGTATTTGTTTATATGGTATAAGATTCATTACAAAAAGAAAAATTAAAGAATTTCAAAATAACTTGAGTCTGATAATTTTATTCTCAATTGTTTAAGTGGTTTAAGTCATGTCCAGTTTCAATCGTTTTCTGCAATGAACAGAATGAGGAGTGAGTGACTTAGTGACCATTCAATTGTTGAATTAAGTTTGACTGATTCTGTTTTCTTAAATACAAATGCTTTTGCACAAAATATTTTTGAAAAAGTTCTCAAATTTCTGTATTGTGTCAAAAATGGTACTCTTTCACAAAAAGTTTTAAGAATTTGAATGATATCTCTTAAATTTCTCAAAATTATGACTTATTCACAATCAAAGAGTATCTTCATCATTCTTAAAAGAGTATCATTTCACAAAGAATTTCTGGTGAGAAATATTCTAAACAGAAAGAGAGACAAAGACCATACGCAAAAAACCAAATCTGAAGTGTGTTCGAAAAAGAAATGCCAGAGCACACAAAAAGAGAAATCAAAAGAAAAATACGAATAAAGCGTATGGCATGTGCTAGAAAAAGCAAGAATAAGCACATGAGAAACAAACTGATCAAAAATATGTTCAAAAAGAATTGTTAAAACATATAAAACAGACAGAGCGAAAAGAGACAAAAATGTTAAATAAATTGTGTGTTATCTTATATCTTGTCATCAATCATTCAGAATTCATCATGGCACAACCACAAAGACAAGCTGATGTTCACCAAGACGAATTGTGTCCACCCAACAAACGTTATGCTCTCATGGATGCTAATAAGAAGATCGATCTTGATAATCCATTATGCCCAAATGAAAGCAAAATACTGGCAAACATTCTTTAAACTCATCCACTCATATTCAGCATTGCTGCTTCTTCATCAGTACCATGGATCTACTTGGGGCAATTCTGGCATACTTTGAAGGAAGATGGATCAAAGTATAGGCTCTCGTTTATGCTTGACAGGAAAGAGCTCACTATGAGTCTTGATGATTTTAGAATGATATTTCAACTGCCTTAAGCTATAGACAATAATCATGAACGCTTTATTGCTGCTCCCAAGTTCTCGGAAATGGTTCCATTCTTCCTAAACAATCTTGGTTTTACACTAGAATTAAGATCGACATCCAACTTCAAGACAACTGGTCTCGTACAACCGTGGTAGACACTTTGCAAGATGTTTTCATGATGTCTTACCACACGAGTCATTGGTTTTGATCAACCGCCTTGGAAGATCATGCAGATGCTGTATTGCTTTGTCAACAATGTGCATGTTGATTATGCTGACTTACTATGGGAAGGATTGTATTACTCACTTGAACATCCATCAACACTAATTCCTTATGGCTTATTATGAAGAAAAGATTGAAAACGCAAGACACTTTGAGCTCTTGGGATGTTGTTGGTCACATGAATGTGTGTCCCCTTTGTGAGACACAATCGGACTCTCACGAACACATATTTTTTGATTTCTCCTTCTCTTTTCAGATTTGGAGTCGTATTAAGCAATCCGCAGGTCTTATGGGTTCAGGTTCTTCTCTTGACTCCATTGTTTCAATCCTTATGCCTATTGCAAAGCGGAAGTCCTTTAAGAGCTGTATTGGGAAGCTTACTCTTGCGGCTGCTGCTTATTTTGTGTGGCAAGAGCGTAATTTTCGGCTGTTCAAGCACTCGAAGAGATCAGTTCAGGAAGTGGTGGATTGTATTATGTCCTCCGTTCGTTTGAAGCTTCTTTCTTGTCGTTTCAAGAAGTCTAAGGATGCGGTTCTGTTTTCGCGTTTTTAGGAGTTACATGTGTCTATGTTAAAGTAACCATGTTTTTCTGCTTATGTACTATTAGATGGTTCTTTCCTATTGGTGTAATTGGGTATGTAATGGTAGTTAGATCTCATATGGCATGTCATATGAGTAGGGGCTGTTTAAGCTGGTTAGCTTGAGGTTAATGTGGCACTCGGTCACATTCCATTGTACTTCATTGACTTTTTTGGTGTAATATAATTTACCGGGTTTGTTGTCCCCTTTACCAAAAAAAAAGGTATCTTGTTTTGGGTAAAGGTTTTATACCCGATGAAATGCTCAAATGATGACGAAAGTTATGTCGAGCAAATTTGCTCGCCAAAGGCATCTTGTTTTGGGTAAATGGTTTATACCCGATTTTTTTTTTTTGGGTAAAGGGTTACCCCGGTAAAGTATATTAATCACAAAAACGTTTAAGTACAATGGAATGCGGCT
>BQNB010032651.1:0-16565 GCA_026074375.1 Tanacetum coccineum | reverse complement strand
ATCTTGTGACATTCGGACCGACATGCTCATACGTTTCTTTATCTTGAAAGCTTGTATAACCATCTTTCTTGAAATTCTTTAACTTTATCACTTCGTCATTTTAAGGAAGACGTGCAATATCAGAGTAGAAGAAGTCTTTTGAAACATATACTTGAGCTTTCATAATGTCTTTACATATGTTGGTCGGGTATAAGCATGTGGCTATGAATCGATATCTAGTGTCACGAGTTTGATCCATATAGGATCTCACAGGTCACCTACCGCAGAGCTTGTTTGATGTTGGCTCTGGAAGGATTTCCATCATCACTATTAATACTTAAGTATCACTTTGATGTTCTGGCAATATCACAAGGTCAATGCATATGACTATTAAGATATTACTTGCTCTCACAGTGTATGAAGAACAAGTGTATTTTGGATTAGTTTCCTAGTGAGATTTATGGATGAACTCTTGGCTCAATAGTGCACTTTGGTTTTTGTAATTGGAGGCTGGAGCAGACTGCCACCTTTTTAATACCAACTAACTCAAAGTGAGAAAGTCAATAGAAATGCGTTTATCTCTGTGAGAAATGAAACAAGAGTCTTTTGAGAGACCTTGAGTGGCTACGGAGTGTTGTGCATTGCATCACTGGGTCAATGATGTCTATTTTAATACCAGACAACAACTTAGTGTTTCTGATAGCATATGTAGTGACCTGGTTTCTGCCTAAGTGTATGGAGGGCTTCTTTCTTTACACCCTTTATCATTACATTTCTTTTTAATTCTTTAACCCCTTCAATGCTTACCAAGACTTCATTATTAACACCTTGTTGGGTTTGTTCCAGTGTTAAATCTGTCTTAGTCTACATTTTTCCCTTTCTCACTTTTACTCCTTTTGTATCATACCTAAGGACTTCTATTCTATCTAATGGAATATCCCTGGGTAGATCCCTCCTATTCTAGCTGGATCATGGGAACGAATACCTATACCTAACATCCTTATAACTCCACAAAATTAAGTACATGGTCGGTCTTTTGGTATTTCTATAGTAGCCATTAAAACCTTTTGAAAAATTCAATCAAGGTACTTGTGATATACTTAAAAAACATTTATACCTTGATAGTTTTACTTTTTTAGAATTGCTCCCCTTCAACACGTGCATCGATAACCGAAAGAGTTTTGCACAGTGAGGGAGGAGTAAGCACTTGAGCCTATACAGATCACTTTTTACAAGTTTCATATATTCTAGTCATATTTTCTTCCCTTATCAAAAATGTCAAATCCCTTGATATTTTGGATACATCAATTGATTCAAATTTGTTTGAAAAAGAGTTCGGGGAGAAGAGCGTTCTTATTATGAACAAGCCTAATTGGGAACAATTAATTTCTCCCCCTCATTTAATGAGGGTTTATAAACTAAGGTGTCGAGTACATTAATTTGAATGATTTTGAATTTCGTGAAAAATTCTTGAAAATTTGTACTTGAACACTTTATATATATATATATATATATATATATATATATATATATAATAGCCTAAATATTAATATTACATACTAGATATTTATATATTCACAAGATAGAGTTTGAGACAGGACCTTATATGAGTAAACAATGATTGACACAGTCAATCTGTTCGTGTAAGCAGCTTGTAGTCCGCCTCATGTTTCCTTCCACCAACATAACATTCAAGACTCTTGATGATCTGTTTTTATGCAATGTCTTCTTAATTACATTCACCATTGATTCTGCCATTTTCTTACCGTTGACTACCCCCAAAATTGCCCCTAATGTCGAAAAATTTAAATTAAAGCTTGAATAAATTCAATCAAAGTGTATATAAATTATAAAGTACATCATGTGACAAGTATGAAAATTTATATAAGATTAAAATATCTTATATTATGCAAGAAAAATAATTATTTCTTATATATATGTATTTTTGCCGAAATTATTATAAGTTAATTACTTATATTATACAATTAAATATAAAATAAAATAAGGAAATTATAAAATATTTTAGGCAAAAATTAAAATCTGATTTTATACTTTGAAATACCCAAAAAACTCGGCACTTCTTCCTAGTATATCTTTTATATACATTTTTTTCTCATTTGTGAATTTCTTAAAAAAAACCATTTCCGAAAACCCTAAACAATTTAGTGTTGGCACCATTATTTTTTCAAGGAAAGGAAAACATTTTTCTAGGGTTCTTGGGAGTACAAGGGAGCTAATAAAATTATTGGTTCATTGGTTTGAAGCTTGATTCGATGTATTGGTGTTCTTTTGAATTCGAAATACCTTAGCCGAACTCAATAATTCAATAAAAATCATCAATAATTTATTTTAAAGGTATTTTTTATAACTACATTTTTACATTACTATACATCTGATATGTTCAATGAGAAAAATTACATGCACGTTATTTTGATTTATAAGCTTAAACATGATCTAAACCCTTAATAATTGCAAGGGATTGTATTCGGGCTCTAAATAATTTATACTTTTCGATTTATGATTTTTTATGACTTGTTTTTATCAGGTATGAACCAGATAAATTTGTATAGAAAAATTGTATAAAAGATTTTCATAATTATTGAGGATTTTCTAATTTTGCCGATTTTGTTATTATGAAAGAAATGAGGAATAATTTTCTTAAATTTAAAATTAATTTTTTTGATATTTTTATTTTCTTTATTATTCATTATTGTAATTTTTTTGTTTGTTTTATTTTTTGTCATTTTCATCGCTCGCTTATAAATATAAATTTTTTTTGTTCTTTTTTGGAAAACGAATTAGGGTTAGGGTTTTTTATATTTTTCCCAGGTCAATACTGCTAATGTATGTATAAAAATTAGGAAATTTTTGGGGAAAATTCTAATTAGGGATTTGTCATTTTTGTTACCCGATTTTGTGTTTTTAATGTTTAAGGGGGGTTTATGTTTTTGTTTTGTAATTTCTCGAAACTTTTGGGCTGATTATGCATGTTAATGTAATGTATAGGATTCTGTGAAAAATATGTAGAAGGGTAAAAATTGTCATTTGATATTGTTATGGGTTAACATGAATTATTTATACTTTTATTTATTTATAATTTGAATTTGTATTTATAACTGGAGAAGGGTACTAAAAGTGTATATTATGAATAAGTACAAGGGTTACTGATTAGTATTTTTTAAAGTATTAAGTATGACAATACCATATTTGAACTATTATAAGGGCTTGTGTTACATAAATGGATAATTAAAGATTAGTGTTTATTAAATTAATTAACTAAAAAGGACTATTACGTAACTTATTGTTAAAGATCAAGGATTTGGATTGTAAATTACAGAATTAGAAACCTACTATATTATAGAAACTGGCTATTTATGGTAAATCTTTACTTATTTTATAGAAACCCTGCTATTTATAGATAACCTCTTATTTTTAGAAAGTCTATTTTTGGAAGTGTTAATTATGGAAACTTATTAAATCGGGAAAGTTCATCTTTTATGGGAGTTAATTAAGGAAAGTCTATTTTTGTGAAAAACTTACTATATTTAGAAGTTGCATTTTGGGAATAGCTATCTCCAGATATAAGAAGAATACTAATCATGTGAGAATATATTAATCAGGATATGTTAATCATGGAACGTACTTAATAAGGAATCATGCTAATTATAGTGAAGTTACTAAAAATAGGAAAGTTATTATAATAGAAGTTGCTAAAAAATTGAATGGAAAGTTGATTAAAATAGAAAGTTGCTAAAAATGGAAAGTAACCTTTAATCATGAACAAGTTACTTATAATATTACCCTTTTAACATGTAGATCGATAAGCAGAGTGCTTCCATCTTCTTATCCATCGCTTTCCGTTACTGCTGGACATAAGGTTACGGATATTTCCGTCCTTTCAGTAAGGACATTTCTTTCTATTTCATGATTCATCCCCAGAACTGCTATGCTTCCCATTTTTATGTCCTTTGCCTATGATCCTTTACATGTTTGACTTCATGACTTATCCTATGCCCGAGCTACTATATACGCTTATTGTCCATGTTTTACATGACTTACCTCACTAGTCATGTAGAGGTACCCTTGACCGTGAACACATGAAGGCACCTGGTGTCACGACTCTTTCGCGTTATGAGAGTGATTTCGCGCGGGGTCCCTTTTCATGTTACCAGATTATATTTCTGTTTGGGCATAGTATTATTTCAGGGGGTATGGGTCATCATAGTTTTACATGTTTACACGTGCATGGTGATTGGTTGGTGCCGCCTGTGCTATCATCCCATCACAGTGGAGTTGATCCCTCTCCACCCAATATTTTTTTAAGAGGTCACCCCTTATTACATGTTGAGGCTGCCCTCTATTATTTGGCATGTATTCACGACTTTGTTATTATGTCAGGTATGATTATATGAGCTTAGTGGGCATTTATTTTTTTTTTGTTATGATACTATCCATGGATATAATAATGACAGCTTTTGTATTTCTCGTTACATGTTATTACATGTTTTTTGTGTTTCCTATTGTCCTCAGACGTGATCTCTCCCAGGTTTCTCGTGACACTTATGTCTTTCAGCTTGCTTTTATAACTTTGATCAGGATTGTATACTTATTACTGTAATTGTTATTTTATCAGTTCAGCATGTGCGTTATGCTCAGCCGTATTTCTTTCTCTTTCTTATACGGCAGGTATCTAGGTGGAGATTGGCTTGACGAGAGTGTGTGCTTAGGATGTGTACCAATTTAGCTTCATTTCTTTTTATAGCAGACATTTATGATGTGCTATACTATCCTTGGACACATGTTTCGTCCTTTAGGATTTCTTTTTCGTTATTCACAGTTGATAAATAATTGGGAGCCGATGTTTGATTCTGGCTTTCCACCTTGTCCTATGTTATCATTTATGACTTTATGCCTTTTCATTATGCTTTGATATTATTATGCTTTGATATGACACCATGATTATGACGTTTCGGCCTACTCTTCGGAGCGGGTTTGGGTCATTACAAAATGTCTTCTTAATCACATTCACCATTGATTCTGCCATTTTCTTACCCTTGTTAGACCAAGGTCTTATAGGCATGTCTGTAGAATAACCCATCTAGAAGTTGTTCAGTCAATACTGCAGCTCATCCCAAACTTTCATGATTGTTGCATCCTTAAACTTACACACTTCGTCTTCTCTCATCAAACACCTTTTGCCAGTCATGTTTTCATAGATTACACCCTTGGGTTTGTAGAAGATTGTATAAAATTCTTTGCATGCAACCCCGTAAGCTAAAACTTGTGATTGTATCAGGTTGAGCTTGGTTTGGTAAATTTCCACCCCTAGTTGGACATCCTCAACTCTGTGCTTAAGTACAGTTCCTCGAATGGAAAACTGAAGTGCAACAACCAAGTGGGTCTAAATATTGCCATCGAGGTGGTGGAGTTTGTTTTGGTAATATAGAAGGAAAATATCTTCAATATCATTAAGATAAAGACTTGGAAAGTCAGTTTTCTGGAACATATACTCCTTTTGATTTTCCTTTTTTACAACTATCTCCTTTAAGTAACCATTACTACTTTACTATTCCATAATGATTTTGACAATGCTAAGTATCCTCATTCGAGAGTAGACAATGTGATCGGATTGTTTTGCTTGTCTTTCTCTATAAAACAATTTTCGTTTGGGACCACAGTGGCTTATTCCAAAAGCGGCATCTTTGTCACACGCTACTTTATATGGACTCCGTAGAATTTAGATCATTTCCTCAATTCCATATAACTCATACCTTGTTGCATTAGTCTTTGTTAGTGAAGTAGTGTATTTCCTTTCTTCCAAGTTTCCAGATCTTAAGTATTCAGGATCCTTATTGAAGAAGAATTTAGCTGGAATGTATTGTCGACCATGAGCGGTGAGTAAAGATAGAGGGTTACTGAAATCTTGGTGTATTCTGTCTCCTTTAAGATTTTTCCAATCTAACTTATCAGAAACGGCTAAATAATGCTGCTCCAAGTGGTATTCAAGTTCGATACAACTTCTGCAAGATCCCTTAAAAAGTTTAAAGACTGGACCTTCAGCCATACGCTTTGGTAAGTGTATCTTTCTTGGGACGATATTTCATGAAATTCATGGAATCGAAGGTAGATCCCGACACATCACCAAAGTCTTCGAGTGTTTTTGTAGTTTTCTTATGTTTTGGAAACCAGTTTTGTCCGGGTCCTGTATCAGCATTTCGGTCTTTGCTCCAATCAGGGTTAGGAGTTTCAGGAGTACCAGGTCTCAGAGATTACTTAAACCACTCGGTCTTGTTTATAACAGGAGCAGTAGGAATAGAATCATGAACTGCATCTTTAACACATTCTCTAGTATCTGTTTCTACATCCTGTATTACTCATCTGCATCTACAGTGTTAGCCTTACTTTTTAGTGAAGCTAGCGTCTTACACGTGAATTGGACTAGCTATAGATCATATGTTATATGGCAATGGACTACTATATCTATAATGGGAATAAATAGCTTTTAGTAATAGTATCTATAAATATGCCCGTTTACATTGTATGATCATTTTTAGTTTACGCGATTTAACTTAACTTTTACAGTTTAAGAGCAAATGCGTAAAACCCTAAAAATAAATTGTGCATTACATAATGTCGTACAATGACCTAAGTTACGAGGTGTTATAATACGCATGGACTACTATTGTAATAATGGGATAAATAGCTTTAGTATTGGCTATAAATACCCCCCATATCTCTCCATAGGGGGTGTAGATGTTCATTTTATTTTTCCCTTTCTCTTTCTAATCTAACCTTATCTTCTTTATGTTCATCTCACCCTCTCTACTTTCTCTCACTAAAACTTTATGGCATATCTTATGTATTTTGATAAACCAAGAACCCCAAAAAGGTAGTGTTGAATCCTGTAACAAGTGGTATCAAGAGCTAACCGAGGGTGTTTCGTATTTATGTTTGTTGTTTCGTGCTTATTTAAGCTTATTTTCGAGCTTTTTACAAGCTTGTTTGGGAGTTTTACATATTTTGGGTTGTTAGGGTTTTAACAGCTTATTTCGTTCTGGTTTTGAGCCTATTGGTTGTCACAACTTATTTAGAGATTATTTCGTCCTTATTTGAGTTTTCTTGAGCTTATTTTATGGGCTAAATAGCTTTTTAAAGCTTATTTTTTATCATGGTATGAAAATAATCTGAGATCCATAATTTTAGCTGTCAATGATAGTTTTTTTTGTGTTTTTGCAAGAAGACAAGAATTAGTACTTTTAAGTGGAAGGCGAATTAGCAATTTTACAAGAGGCGAGTTAACAACCCCAAGAAGAGGCGAGTTAACAACACCCAGGCAGAGGTGAGTTAACAACACCCAGGCAGAGGTTAGTTAACAACACCTAGGGAGAATCGAGTTAACAACACCCTGGTAGAGGCGAGTTAACAACCCTCATAGGCCAAGGCGAGTTAACACCAAGACCAAACCGAGTCAACTCGGTATTAACCGAGTTGACCGGGTCAACTTTAGATCTAAGTCTTAAGCAAATAAGAAATAAGAAGAAAAGAATAACATAGACTCAAATTAACCATAAACAACATTAACAAAATCAATAGCCTCAATCAACATCAACAAATCCAACATCGTCACATTTCAACACTCCATCCCCATCTCTAAACACCTAGACTCGAACTTAATTGATAAAACCAAATGATCTCAGTTTTCTTTTGATTTGTTTTCATACGCGTCTTGACCTTATAAAGATCAAACAATCGAATAAAAACTCATGATAGATCTATGAGAAACGCATGTTCCCTTTTTTATATATAAAAAATTTAAAGAGAGTCATTAACAAATCTGTTATAACTCGTTCTTTATTTTGATTGACTCGCTAAAAACAATTGCAAAAGCAATTACACCTACCCGAAACCCATGAAAGGATCTTGATGTCATTACTCTTCTGATTAGGTGCCCGCTTCAAATCATCTTATGATTAGGATTGTGAGGATGATAAGATAATGAGATGAATTGGTGGAATTGTGCGTTGGTTTTTTTTTTGGAGAAATAAGGGAGAAGATAAGGTGGTAGGCGATTATGTATATGATTAGGTTTAGGTTATGCCACAATGATAAGGGATGAGGTTAATTTATATATGGGATTTATTGTGTTGGTACATAACAGGTCAGGTATTACACATTTGCATGGGCCAGGTATAAAATGGTTGGGCTGTCTATAATTGGAATTGGGCCTAAGTTGGACACAGATAATGGGATTGGGAGTATGGTTCCATTGCAGGCCAGGTAGTATAATTTTGATGGTGATGGACTGAACTTAATGAAATTAGGCCGAAAATTCCTATAAGCTTAGCTATTTTGGGCTTGTGTTAGTGGATAAAGCCGGGTAGTAGGTAATGTAAAAGAGACCGGGTTTTAATACTTGGACGGCCGTACTTATGGTATATTTTTTTAGCCATGTATCCGTTAACAACCATCAACAAAAATCACGAACAACAACACAACAAACACAATACATTACACTAAAATAATCCTTATCAAAATTCACCTTCACTCTTAATGGCTATTACTGAATTTAATGACTACGGGGTTTTTGTACGATGTGACATATTTGGGATTGAAGTAATATTTCACGGGGAGTGTAGTTATTTCATCTTTGTTTTTGTCTACAACAAAGATGACTTGTTCAGGCATATACGGTTTGTGATGAAGACTTGATTTATCTAGTTATACCTGATGTAAGGAGTTACATTGCAGTACTCACGATTTATAGCTATAACTTTAAGGAGTTACATTGTAGTACTCAGTGTCTCACATATTTGAGGAGATTTTAAGAGGCGTTGTATTTTTTGTATACTTTGGTGCGGGTATATGGTACTTAGAGATTTTCCTCTACATCGTTCTTCGTCACACGGATAGTACAAGATTAAGTCACAAGTCGGGCATTGTTGCTTCATTCTCGGGTTTGTTTCATCAGGTTGTCTCCATCTGTGGTCATCAATATTAGCCTACAAAATAGATAAGGGGATTTAGATTGGGTTGATTAAGAGAGATTTGTAAAGAGAGTACCGACATCTTCTCACAGTGTATTGCTTATGCAATCACGGGTTATGAAGCTAAGTAAGTAGTTCCAGTTGGCATCTGATGTACACATGTGTAGGATGATTCCTCAGTTAGTCATCATCCTGGAGGGAGAAATGTTTACATCCGGTACTTAGTTGATTTTGTATGTTGCCGTTTTGATGTTATAGTTTTAACTACGCAGCGGGATAAATTGCTTTCACTCGAGACATAGTTAACTTTGATGAAACAATTTAAACGGGTACATCCGGGACTTAATTGACTTTGATGTTACCATTTAGAGTACTTAGAGGAAAAAAATTTGTACACTCAGGACTTAATTGACTTTGGTGTGGCAATTTATATCTGCACTTTCCTGGAGGGAGAAAAGTGCATTTTCGAGTCTTAATTGATTTTGGTGCTACGTTTTCGAATTCGTTAAAAGGATAAAATGTGTACTTTAGGCTGAATTCAAACAAGACTGGAATGCTTCCTAAGTGAGACGATGTTGATGATATCATCCCATCCAACAGTGTATCCTAAATGAGAAAGGAGGTCCTTAAGAAGATTTTTGCATTGATTCTTAATCAGTCTTAAGGGCGTCTGTTTATGAGGGAGCTGAAGAATAAGATCCTACTAGTTGAGAGGGAGTAAAAACTCAACTAGATACTGCACAAGAAGTTTAGAGCATAATTCATACCAAAGCCGAAGTATTCGGATAAGGGATCTTCAAGGATGACAAATGAAAAGCAGATTCTAGAATACTTCGAAATGACCAAAAGTGCAGGAAAATGAAGTTTTTCAAGACATGCAGCTGATTCAGAAACTTCGCAATGACTAGAAGTGTATGAAGAAAGTTGTTGAAGACATGTCAGGAAGTTATGAGCATAAATCTAATTAAGGCCAAGATCATTGGTAGAGAAAACTTCTAAGTCATCCTCAACAGTATGATTACAGTGTGTTCATCTACAAGGTGAGGAAATAGAGCTGGAGAATTCAAGTAGATCAAGGTCATTGAAGACAATCTCGAGCATTGCTGGACTTCATTCTTATCATTTTACTTTATTTTTTCTTGTAGGAAGCATTGTAACCAATTCACGTGTGACACCATCTTGGAGGGATATTTAGCCTCACTTTTTAGTGAAGCTGGCATCTTACACATGAATTGGACTAGCTATAGATCATACGCTATACGCAAGGACTACTATTGTAATAATGGGATATATAGCTTTATTATAGGCTATAAATACCCCCCATGTCTCTCTATGGGGGTGTGGATGTTCATTTTATTTTTCTCTTTCTCTTTCTAAACTAACCTTATCTTCTTTGTGTTCATCTCACACTCTCTCTACTTTCTCTCACTAAAACTTCATGGCATATCTTATGTATTTTGATAATCCAAGACCCCCATAAAGGTGGTTTTGAATCATGTAACATACATGTTTGTTAGATTTGGATGGTTTGGAAGATGATTTACCTTGCTTTGAAGTTCCATCTTGGTCTTTATCATTCTTAGATGAATCAGGTTTCTTTTGTTACTTTTTTGAATCTTTATCAACATTTGGAGAAGGGTCTTTGTCATAATCATCCCTTCTTCTCTTTGTTTGACGAGATTTACCAAATATCCTATCCATGCCATCCTCATGAATACTTAAATAAATTGCAAGAGCATCATATAGAGCTTTGTGTGATGGGTAACTGTTGAATACCTTAACTTCCTCCACCATTCTATACAACCTGCTCTTTTGATCATAAATAGAAGTTGCTATTTTATTCTATGACGTCTTAGGCATGCTTTGTTAGGTAGCCTTTTCTATCTTGATTTGCTTGAAATTAAGGACCCCTTTTGGTAACTTAATATGTTTATGACGTGCTTCAATGGATTCATAAATAGCTGCTTGAATGTTAAACTTTGATATGGCTTCAACCTTTCTCTCAAGTTTATACACTCTTTTTCCAAAAGGTGTATCATTAGCTTAGAAATCTAGGTTGTGAGACTTGTTCATCATTTATTTAATCTTGATTTGTGTTGGTTTAGTTAGCGGAGGTTAGGAAGGTGGATATGTTGTTGTATCAGGAATCAGTGTCACGGTTGAATCAACAAGTGGATGTCTTAGTGCAGTTGGAGAAGCTTGTTTAACTATTACATCCACCATTTATTGAACTTCAGTTTCAACCAGATCTTTTAAAATTTCATAATTATTCATATCAGCATGCTCATTAAGAAACTGATTTGTGAATTATGTAGAAGAAAGGGTATGAGAGGAGTGGAAAATAGTTGCTTCAGGCTTTTCTGGTTGAGCTTCAGACATTTAAACATCAGCTTATGCTACTCTTGCTGGTTCAATATTAGCACCTTGCTCTTCATCTCTAGTCTATTGCTCAGCTGGTTGTACTACATCTGCCATTATGACATTATCAGTATTTTTAGTGACTACATAAGTTTTCACTATGACTTCATTATCTTTTTCACTAACTTCATTCGTGTCCTTAGTAACTTCATTAGGAATCTTAGTGAATTCATCATCATCACTCGAGATGTCTTCAACTACCATCTCTGAATCAGAACTTGAACTACTTGAAGCATCACTAGGCTTATCTAGAACCTCTTATGTCCTACCAGCTCCATCATTTATGCATTTAAGTGTGTGGACATTAGGATCCTTGATGTGTGCTTAAATACACATCTTTTATACCTCGGAAAACACTATAAAATGGACTAAGAACACTAAAATATGGAAAATTATATTCCAAATATGTTTGTATTGTGTTTTTATGTCTTACAAGTACTAAGGATTGAAAACAAAGCAAAAACGGGAATTTTCGGGTTCGATTCGATAAAGATTACTAATTATTCGAGATCAAGACGGAGTCATAAAAATTCCCCGGGCATGCCATTAGAAAGAGCACAAGATTACGAGTCCGAGGGTGCCTTCATCTCTTATTGGGCCGACCCAAAACCATTTATATAGGTCGGACCGACCCATTATTATTATCATTACGTGTAGCCCAATCTCAGCCCAAGCTTGTAATTGATGGAAGTAAAAGGCCCAATGTTAAAATCTTAATACTCGGCCTAAATACAATGATATAAGAATTGATACTAGTGTTGTGCATTTGATAAAATGAAGCTCATGTGCCCCCTAATTAAATCATGATAGATCACGTGATGTCCCACTATCTCATTTCGGCCAATCCTTTACCTCCACGTGGCCAATCAATTTGTATCATAAATTCTTATTTGCTGCAAAGGAAAGGAAAGAGTAGAAGGTGCATGCGTTTAATAAACGCATGATGAGGCCCACGTGCACCTTTCTCATTGGTGGATCTAGTGTAAATTCGTTGGCAAAGTTTGAATGGTACAAGGATAAGAAATGAATACCAATGATTGGCAGTTGGAGAAATATGGAGGAAATTACTTGGAAGATTCGTGACGCATGATCCTCCCACATATTTACAATTTAGCCCCCACATTTTGCTATAAAAGAACACGCTACCCTCTTATTTTATTCATTAGGTTTTAGTTTACAAAATTTTCCTTTCTAGTCTTTAGCTTATTAGTTTTTAGTCTTAGCTTATTTCTTCTTATTGTAAAAGCTGAGTTTTCAGCTTATTGGGTATTTTGTAGTAGCTTATTCGGAATTTATTATATCAGCTTATTAAGGTTAATGAAAGATAGATTTTGGTTAAAGGTTTGTGTTGTTTGGTTGCTTATTTTCATTAGCTTATCTCTTCTTATCTTCTTTTTCTTATTTCTTAAACAAGTGCTTATTCAAGTAGCTTATTAAAGCTACTTGATTCTCAGCTTATTTCCACTAGTTGAATAAGCATTTTTGTGGCTTATTCAACCTAGATCTAAGCTTAAGTCGTGCAAATAAGCTTCGGCTTATTAAGATTAGTTTCATTTTTCTTTTTGATCTAGCTTATTACTTTAAGTTCGATTTGATCTAGCAATAGGAGGCCATGAGTATTCATTTACTCAGCTTATTAATAAGCATGGGACCTCCTTGAATGATTGAGAGCTTATTTGGTTAGATTTTTAGCTTATTTTAAACATTTAGATTATTACTTAGTTCTCATGGCTTATTTTCTTTCAAAACAATTTATGTAGCTTATTGAATAGTTTCAGTAGCTTATTAAACTCGTCACTTATTTGTTTTGATTAGCTTTAATTAAACCAGTAGCTTATTTTGTCGCTTAAATAAATTCATACTCGCTCTATTATTTTTGAATATGATACTTAGTTTTATTAATGGGCCTGGCCCAAATTCGTGGATCCTAGAAAACTATTTCAAAAGTGTTATCAGTATATGAGTTTGAGATTTGCAATTTGTGAAAACATTGTGTTCATTTAGGATTAAATATTAGATTTTAAATAAACTTTCAAAATACAAAAATAGTAGTTTAGCTTAATTAGTTTTATAAAAGTAGATCCAACATATTTTATTTCTTAACTCTTTCTTGTTTTGTGATGGACCGGTCAACTCATGAGGCATGGAGCTTAAGGGTTTGATAAGCTAGAACGAATTTGACTATTTGCTTTAGCTTATTAAACCTGGTGGTTATTCTTTCTCTTGCGGTTCTTCAACTTGGTTCTATCCTCTTTCTCTTTTCAATTTTAGTCGTTTAGATTTATTTAGCTTAAAATGATTATGTTTTCTTATTTGTTGATTAGTATGCTTAGTGAGTAGATTTTATTTATGCTTGTTTAGTGATACATTGTTTAGTGAATTAAGCGTGATTATAAAAGTGGAAATATTAATTAGTGATTTTCGGATTACTTAGATTAGTGTTTTGGATAATCGAGCGGGCAAAAGCCGTTAGAATAACTAGGTATTAATTTAGTAATCGATATCTTGATTTAAAATTGTTTTTAATAGAAACCAACATTGTGAGAAGATAATTTGTTTGAAAATATTGATTCATCGATAAGGACTTAATTATATATTTAATTCAGACTTAAGGATCTAAACATTTCACTTAGCAAGCATATCTTTTTATATATATCTCTTTGTTTAATTCCTTTGCTATTTAGTATAATTTAGCTTAGTCTTATTTTATATTTAGTTTTAAATCAAAAACAAAAATATTTGGCAATCAAGCATCAAACAAAACGCTTTCGTGAATTTCAAATTCATATCTCGTTGGGACACGACATCCGGAAGATAAACTATTACTTTTCCTAAAGAATTTGTATCCGACATGATTACTTATATACTATTACTCGACTAGTCGTTTACGACGAATCAGATTTTGACGTCGCTGCCGGGGAAAGGTGTACGATTTACACGTGGTGTTTGAAGTTAGTTCCTTGAAGATATTTTCGTCTTGGAAGTTTATTTTCGTATAAATATTAAAAAATTAAAAAATTAAAAAAATCCAAATTTTTTTTCTTTCTTATATATATGTTATTAAAATACCAAAAATATTTATCATAAAAATATAAAAACCAAAAATATTTTTCAATTTCTATTTTATTTTCTTTTATAAATATTCAAAAATTTAAAAAAAAAATTTATTTTTATTTTCTTATTTCTTCTTTTTAGTGCATGAGCACTCGTTCTTCTTCTTCTAATCTCGTTCCTCTATTTATAGATCCCGAGTGTGTTATTTGAGCTCATCGGAGAAATCTTGGTGATCCGTCTCGTTTACTCGATTTTGAAGAAATTAACATGAATCTGAATAACGTTCAAGGACCGCCTCCTACGTGTCCCCCTCCTTAAAATCATAATGGTTCACCTGGACCTAATCTTCATATGCCAGCTCCTGATCTTTGAACGATGGAGGAGCTGTACCAGCCTACGATGAATGGATGGGGCAGACCAATCGCTCCCATTAACATTCAGGCAACTGACTTCGAACTGAAGAATCATATGATTCAAAAAGTCCAAAACAGTTGTCAGTTTCATGGGCTATCGGGTGATGATGCAAATAAGCATCTCGATAAGTTCTTAACTATCACCCAGAGTATGAAGCAGAACGGGGTCACCAAGGACACCCTTCGCTTATACCTCTTTCCTTATTCGTTGACGCATCATGCCACCGCATAGTTTGATCGTCTTCAAAAATATTTTATCCATACTTTCCAGGAGATAGATTTAAAATTTCTTTCTAAATACTTTCCTCCTTCTATGGTGACGAAACTAAGGAACGATATCAGTAACTTCCGCCAGCTTCTGGATGAATCGTTATTCGAGGCGTGGGAACGTTACAAGCTTTTGATCGGACCCGGTCTGTCCAAAAACATTATATGTATTGTTATCCCGTTCTCAAATAGGACACGTTCTATAATGGGTGTTAACATTAAGACTCCGTTTTATTACGATCAATGCTGCAGCAGGAGGACCTTTATGACAGGAGACCCAAGTGTGTTATGATCTTATCGGAATCACATAACCGCCCAACACCATACAATGACATAGGCTTCCTCAAGCTCATAGGGGTGAGTCATCTAGTTCTATCACTTCTTCTTTTGAGATAGCAGCTCTTGCTTAAACATTATTGTTGACGTTTTTGCATGTATTTTCTCAGGTTATTACCTTACTAGCTGAGCATTGGGAGCATTCGAGACGCGTGGATATCAACAGAACTCAAGGACTCAGTTTTCTTCACATTCGATAATCATTTTTCTTTAAATATACAAATGAGTCATGTTTGAACTCTTGTAACATTTGTTAAAAAAAAGAAAATTATTTGGGACCTAAATTTACTCTGATTTATTTAAATCGAATGTGACATCTTATCAAACGTCTCTTTTGAGGTCGTTTACTGTAACTTGTACTTTATACTATGAAGTGGCACCCCAAAGTGGTATTCCGCTGCGTTGTGATTTTATGGGGGTGTCACACATATCACATATGGATGTCATTTTCTCCATTAGCTTGTTTTGAGAATTGAGAAACTCATTTTGAGCATTAAAAAGGCTATTTTGAACATTGTAGATTGGATGATTGACGGTATATTGCGGGGGTTAAAATTGGTCAAATCCAAAAGAATTATAATCATAGCAAGAATTTGGGTCACGATAATAGTCTTCATTCATTGGTTGACATTGGTAAGTTTCATGAGGTCCCCCGCAATTCTCACAACAAAGATATTGTTGTTGAATATCATGAAAATTTTGCGGGAAATTAAAGTCTTGACTGTAACACGGTTCCGGATAGATAAACGAAACTTGAGGTGTACAATAGTGACCATAACGAGCATCGTTCCCGCAAAATTCACAAGAATAGATAGGAGGTTGTTGAGGTGGGTTGAAAACGTTAGGTGAATCATCAACAAAATTAGGTTTGGAATCATAAGTGAATGAATTCTCATCTCCGGGACAGGATGTCGGGTGAACACTTGGCAAAGTCTGTGGAAACTCATTAACGGTTTGATTGTTGCATGGTTCCGGTTTAGAGATAATCGAAACTTGCGGTGGACAATTATAACCATGATGAGCACCTTTCCCATAAGACATACAAGTGCATTGTTGACAAAAGATTCCATCTAACGAATCACCACACTCGTAACAACAATTGTGGTTAATTTGT